>RCHQ01000046.1:0-248518 GCA_003676415.1 Plasmopara muralis | reverse complement strand
CGGTTGTGCCCAGGTTGTCAAGGTTGACCGCCGGAGGAGCAACAGGAGGAGCAGCGACAGGAGGCTAGCGACATGATAGTATGGCGTGGTCAGGCTGTCGACAGCTTCCGCAACTCTTCAGGGGGCACAAATTCTCCTCGACATGCTCGAACAGCGACAGGGCTCGCTGCGTGGAGCTCAGTGATGCTCTTGGTCTCCCGCGAGCGCCAAATAGTCGTCCACGACCGCGCGATAGTAACAAACTGTGGATTTCCGCAGTCAGAAGATGATTGATTGATATGATATAAGATCGTTTGCCGACGAAAGCTTTTGCTTCGTCGAATTCTTGCCATTAGTACTCTAAAGGGTCCTCCGTGTTTTGCGGTTTTTCATTTTGTAGCTGTTGCTGTGCTCGATTTAGCCGAGCCAGCGATTAATGCACGTCGAAATCTTCTCGCACTAAGGGAGCTGTTCTTGAATGGAATTGGCGCTTGCAGGGATGCCGGGTATTATTTGTCAACTTACAGCAGCAGCAGAAAGCCGGGCCTCATACTGCGCGTTTGCAGACTTAAGTCTCACTACAGATATCTTTCTCACAAAGTTTGCAACGACACTACCATATCTCATGTCAGCAATTGTGCGCTCATTTGCAGTCTCGATGATGACCATTTACCCGTCGCATGCAAGCCAGCAAGCGCTGTTTACTGTTAAAAGATCGCCGGTCGAGCAATTGATCATGCTTTATAGAGCTGCGCGCGCGCTTTCAACTCGAGACAAGGTTGTATGGTCGAAGTGCTGCTTCCCACGCATGAAGGCAGCCACAACTCTGTCCTTGTGAATCAATCAGGTGTCCTTTAAGAATATCATGACATGGCTGATCACTGTCTGGTGCATTGCCGCCCAATTCTCATACATTCTAAAGTTGCCCACGGCTTAAGCAACTGCTTGGATAATTTGTCCGAGGCTAGGTTTCTGAAAATCCTGGCAGAGATATTGGTCAGCGGCAAAGAAGAAAGTCGGTTCTAGGTGAGGCTTCAACAAGTGCGCGCATCAAAGCCAACTTGCGGTCTGTCACAAAAGTTGCTAAATTCAGAGCAAAGTCTTGGAAGACTCGTCGAATCCAACGCAATGCCCAGAGGTAGTTGTGTACTTGTTTAATCTATATATAGCGGTACGCAAAGTGGAAAGTCGATTACTCCCCCTAGGTGCAGCAGCGAAAGGCCGAATGGATTGGATTTGTACATTGCATCAATAAATTAGACCTTTCCTGCCAAAAAACTGGTTCAAATTTTCTCGGCGAAGTGACACACTCAAAAGATAAGAAAGTCTTCTTAGGAGCTTTGTAGTCTATCAAAGGGTCGAAAAGAGCTACAACGAAGGATTGACCAGAAAGCGGTGGCGCTCAACCTGAGCAATGGTAAATACATTTCCGGGTGTTATGACAACACTGTTCTTAAGGCAAAGGACACTTACGATACGCGACGGCTTCGTACTTGATCGTAGAAGGCCAAAAATCTTCTGCAACTCAGCTGAACTCAGTGTGCGGCCCCGGGAAAGCACTGATTTGACAACAAAGGACTTGTGGTTGTGATTTGTCGTACCATGTTCGATTGACCAAGTATACTGTCTTGTCGCTGCTCTTCCCGAAATGCCATGCATGTCCAAGCACAACGGTAAAGCGGCTGGGACACACACGATCACGTTGTTGGTATTCTTGGTCGTGAGGTGGTTCAGAAGTTGCGCAAGTTCGGTCAAAGGCTTGGCTTTGTTATCGCCATCTTTAAGATTACCAACGAGTCTGACACGCTTGACACAAGCAACAAAGCCTACTTCTCAAAGCTCTTGCCTCGAAGCGCTGCGAGCATGTTCGAAAGCTTTTCGGTATCGTTTGCGTCCATAGGAGTTTAAGTGTCGAGTAGAAAATTAAGGAAAGTATCAAGGAAAGCATCAAGTATAGTATCAAGCATAGCACGTATAATCATATCACTTTGTGTGTGTAAACTTTTTTGTTCGGCATCTCAAGCATTACAACCTGTTTTGGCCACAGCCAATCAAAGGCCGAGAAAGCACGGGTATGGTCTCTGTGTAACAAACAGCTTATATGCATTTTAACGAAATCGATGGATAGAGGTTCTGTATAACAACTTATGGCCAATTTGGCGGGGATCTATGGGCATCAGAACGATTCTGTAAAAAAACGTTTCCCGTTTTTTCGTGCCACTTGCTTAAGTTATAACCTTAATTTGTGTTGACGACATAAAGAAATCGCCCCTGACACAAATGTCTACAGCACCAGATGATCAGACACAGAATTTTTTTTGTGTACTAGAGGTTTATTGCGCAATATGTGCGCTGTAAAATTCTAGCTACCGAACCCGCATGCTAGGAATAAGCTGTCTATAGCGCGGGATACTAATACCTATCCGACTTAATTCTAACATCGACTCAATAATAAAAATTATTGCACTATGCAGCGTTCTCGGTCAGTAGGGCCCCCAGCTCAACCAACTGTCTTGCATTCATTTTGGGTGCGGGTTGACAGAAAACTAAAAATTTAGGGTGATTGCTCGTCTATATCATTGACTTATATGCGACCGCATCATAAGGGTATCAGACTGGGGTCCCATTTATAAAAATTGGCCACAGGCTTGGTCCACATTTGTGGGTTAATATGCTTACTGAAGTTGAGTTTTCCTCCACTTTTTGGCTCACATTCTTAAGGCCTTACATTTTTAATGTAAAGGGATTGATGTACCCTATAGCTCGATAAATGCTTTAAAGCACGAATCCTTGAATAATAAGAGTCTAAATGTTTTAAACTAATCTCTAATGTGAAACCAGTCTCCTTACGAATATAGACATCTTCATTTTGCGAAGATTTAGCCGAATATCAGACAAGGCAAGTGATGCATTTACATCCGACAAAATCAATGGCAATAAAGCATTGCTAGATACAAAAGCTATACCAATTGCAATTTCGTAGCAAAATGAAACATCGTTCCCTCAGATTTTTTTGGTTCTGAAAAGGCATGGTTGGCATGCACCAACGACACCTTCCTCTGCCGATGTCGACACACTCAGCACTTTTTGCGGATGTATTTCAATCCTAAATACCCGAGACTTATGTGAGATCTGAGATGTCCCCAAACTTCTTCAAAACATTGTCCCAATTTAATTTCTAATGTTTAAATGAGTACTGGTAGTCTCAAGGCTGCGTATAATGCCCATAGCCACCGCGGTATTGACCATGAGACTTAGGGGCTGCATATCCACAAGCCTCTCAGCTTTGTGCGGCCGGAGATTATGGAGCCCACTGCTAAGGTGAGAGGCTTGCTGACGCAATTCTAAGACCTTCGGCAGCTGACTTCAAAACTTATAGATACGCGACTCAAACAGCTCAACAATCTTTAAGGCCTTAGTATATGCGGGTTTACCCCAAAAAAGTTGTAGCTTGAAAGCCAGGATTGACCTCGCGAGATATTGCAACCTATGCAGAAGGCGTACAACCGAAGCAGAAGCGGTCTTCAATGGCGCTTCTCGACTACCAAAATTAGTATAGATGGAGTGCTTAGTGTAGCAGAGGCGCTTTAACGGCCATCGCTCGTCAAAGAGCTCGTAAAGCCGCTAACACGGCTTCGTTTTGACCGCTTAAAGGCCATTGCAATCTGAAGCCAGATTTGGTAAATTAATTAAAAAAAGCTAAAATGGCTTAATTAGCGACCTAACAATCCATCCATTATTCGTTAAAACAAAGGTCAAATCTTAATACCGCGAATGTTATAGCCATAGAAAGGTGAGGTAGTTCCGCCTAAAAATTTTGTACCCCTTCCATAATTTCATGAGCAACTTTGACCCCAATCATAGCAAATTGCCTTGGCAAATTTTGTAGGCGCTACCACAGATTTTGAATCGAGCCTTGCCATATCTTTTAAACTAGCATTAGTCGTACCACGAATTTTAAAGTCCACGTAAAAAATGTTGCAAATTCTAAATTTCACATGGTGTATGTACATGCGTCTCTCCGAAATGTGGAAAAATAGTGGGTAAAAGTTTAAATGCAGCTCTGCAATATTGCTTTTTTCTTTTCCATCTATCCCTCGCCAAATTTCAAGACGTGTACTCGCTCTTGTACTTTGATTGAGCCCTGCCTAGTTGTTGGTGTCTAGACTTTCAATCTAGCGATCTGAGTTTAATTCCCGGTTGGCCCTCACACGCATTGCTCATACAAGTCACGTATTACTTTAGAGTATATTTTACAAATACGACTATCTTACGCTGCAAAGTATGTAATAGTGCCTAAGCAGAGTTTACAGCTATCGATGGCCGTGTGTATGTCTTTCGTTCATCGCGAAGATTTAAAAGTTACAGAATTGCCACTTTTCAAATGTATAGCGATCCAAAAGTCGAAAACAAATATAGTTTGTATAATATTCGGGCACCTTTGTAAGCTGATCTAGGTACAAAAGAGACAAAAAGAATGAGGCACCAAGCAGATAATTGTGACGTCTAATTTCACTGTAACAATAAAGCTCCAACGTATGCAGGTGCTAGTCATCCGACCAGACCGCCTTGCATCTCTCGGATACGCGGATCACGCTACTAAGAACGTACAGGCTCCTATGGACCTGTGGTAACGTCTACCTTTGTAGTCCCCGTGGTGTCATGAGGATAAACGCGTCATTGCATTCAAGTTGTACGAGCAACTTTTGTATTTTAGACCGTAGGCAGCACAAGCGTGACGGTTGCGCTTTATGTGGGAGTTTCGCTTATCAACTCACCTTCGAAGAAGAAAGAAGAGCAGTTCTCTGGGTTGTGTGATCATCTAAGCGACCTGCGCGCGGCATTCGCACTCTCCTATTTCAGATACCTAGCTAAAAAATTGGTATACACCCATAACATATCGGTTTTTGTGTCCTAAAACACGAAATGGCAAAGAAAGGTATATCTGAGGAGGCTTTGAGCTCCTCTGGTGGATTCGCTCTTCATTTGGTAGCTTAATTAGGCATATACATCGTGTGATACCTGTGAAATGTACGACGTTCAAGAAAATTGATAAGTAGAGGTTATAAAAAATTGCTACCTTCACAAATGCACTCGTGACAACGTCCTTACAACATTTCTTAGCGAGTAGTTAAATTATACCAATTATATCTACTGCCTAAGACACTGAAGGTACCATTTCATCGTGTGTTTCTTGGCTCCACAACTGTATCTGTAACGGAGTTCCACAACCGGGTAACATGGGTCCGTAAGGCACAGTGCGCAATGAAGCTCCACATCTGCGCCACCGACTACGGTTTAGATGACCACATGATCCAGTGGGTAATGTTGCTTCACAAGAGGATCGCAACTTTTGGTGATAAAGTTTTGCAAATAGGTAAGATAGATGCGCAAGACAAAGTTAATTACACAGTGTATAAGTCCTAGTAAATGCTGAGTACTTAGCATCGCTAAAAGAAATTGCGGATGCAATCGAAATTAATCTATGGGCATCATCAATGGTCCCCTTATTTACATATAAATCGTTTTTCGCAGAAATAACCGTCTGTCCAATTGATCGTTGTGACACAGTAGGTGCTCTAATTGAAGCACTGATAGAGGTGTCAGAAATACTGAACCTCAGAATTTATAGAGCTATCGTGCTCTTGGAGAAATCAATTGTGTCTTTGGGATGATGCCCCAAAGGATACAGATTCCTTTTGAGGTTCTAAACACTAGACAACAGTTTCTTGGGTCTGCCTTGAAGACAGCGTACATTGCACCGATTCTTAAGGGCCCCATACAGCTGGTATATCCTCAATCATAGGCATCTTCAGATGTGCCAACCATCAACGCTCTGACCGGACAAAGGGGTGGATCATAAAGTACTGTATTCAAGACAATGGCCACCGCCAGAAGGGCAGGGTAAGTTCACTGATGTTGTCATTACTGCAAAGGCAAACAATGACACAGTGCAGAAGTCAGAAATTTGCACTCGTCAAGCTCGAGTACCGACTGGCTCATGCTCATAATTTGCTGAGCATCTGTGCGAACATCCATCACAGAAATGACATGTAGCTTCACAACACGTCTGCGTGTACGTTGTTCAGTACACTCGATCATTTCCAACTCAAATTAATAAGTCAAGTACACGATTTGTACGCCTAGCGGTATGCGATGCGATTGGCTTGTGGTGCCGATACCCAATTAATGCATTGGTGGCGCTTAGCTGTTTGGTATGACAAATGGCTGGACTATAAAGGGCTTGAGCTCGGACACTTCCTGCCAATGTTTTCGTCCACAACCGCTCTGGAGAAGATCAGTCGGCTCTAAAGGTCCATTTTGGCCACCTAAAGCAGTTTTCTGAGATCATGAGGACCCCCAAATATTATGCTAGCATTGACAAATGTGTATAAGGAGCGATGAAGTTTGATTTATTTGGCTGATTAAGCATCCAAAAGATTCGAGTAATGAGCGTCTCGGTTTGAATTACGCCACGTTTTAGATGAATGTGAGAACGTAGTTAGACCTAGCGAATTATCTGCACAAGCATAGTGCTGGCTATAGAGGTCTTCCAGAGCCTCTGCTTGACCCGTCACAAAAAAGATATATAGTGGTGCTTGGACAACCAGCATTACGATGCTTCTGCCAGAATCGAAAGTACTCTTTAGCAGGGTCCCTGGCTGAGACAATTGAGACCAAGCCGCTTAGCGTCGTTTGTAACATTTTTCGACTATGTCACCGGTTGAGGGCGAATGTAAGCGAGCAGCTTAAAAATGCCGAATGAATTTCTTTGTTCAGCCAAGGAGGTTCTTGACATGAAGCTCGCACTAGTGAACTTCCTAGTGCGCCTTCTAGGTTTTAAGCCCTATGTAGTGTTTTTCGACCATGCATTTTTGAAGACCGCGAAAATTCGGAGTTCTTCTTCGCGGAGTATGATTTCTGACTCGCTTCGCACACGCTGCATTACGAGTATGCCCACACTAATAGATTAAACGCTCTTTTAACGAACGGATTCATCAGGCAAATAAACTGGTGATCCTCCCGATGTGAATCGCCTAATTTTATAATATATTATTCATATTTGTGTAGGTGACCTATTTTAGATGAAAAAATGGGAAAGCGTAATCGCTGGGATTCGGATTCCGACTCTGGTAATGAGCGCGTCTCGCAACGCAACGAGAAGAAATCAACCATCAAAAACCATCAGCCTATTACAGATGCCGTCTCCTCCTTCCCTAGCTTCGCCTCTGACGCGTCAAAAGCGTCAAAAGCCGACGCAATCGCCGTCCCGGATGACCCTCCGCGACACAATTTTTATCTATTGGGCTGCCGCAGCGTCGACAGCTACGCGCGCATTGGCAAAATTGACGAGGGTACTTACGGTGTCGTATCAAAAGCGCGTGACAAGAAAACAGGCGACATTGTGGCTTTAAAACAGGTCAAGATGAGTGCCGATGCCAGTCAAGAAGGCTTTCCAATCACGGCGCTGCGCGAAACCAACGTGCTGTTGGCTCTGGACCATCCAAACATTGTGCAAGTGCGGGAAATGGTAGTTGGATCTACACCTGACAAGATCTATATGGTCATGGACTATGCAGAGAACGACTTGAAACACGTCATGCAAACCAAGATGAAAGCGCCGTGGCTACAGTCCGAAGTGAAGTACTTGCTACAATCAATACTGAGAGCGGTCGCTTACATGCACGACCGGTGGTACATACATCGCGACCTCAAGACTAGCAATTTATTGTACGATGCACGTGGTGTACTCAAACTTTGTGACTTTGGATTGGCACGCAAATATGGCTCCCCGCTTCGAACGTACACGCAATTAGTGGTGACGCTGTGGTATCGCTCACCAGAGCTACTGCTTGGAGTCAAGAAGTACTCGACGGCGGTGGATATGTGGTCGGTCGGGTGTATCTTTGCCGAAATGCTGCTAATGACGCCGCTTTTTGCAGGGCGGAATGAAGTAGACCAGACGGACCAGATTTTTAAGCTATTGGGGGCACCGAATGAGGAAAATTGGCCACGAGTGGATGATGACGTGCCGGATGCAAGCATTAGTGTGCGCGGCAAGTGGCCAAAGCGCTCCCGTTTGCGCGATAAGTTTCCACTTGCTGCTACGTTTTCAGGTACCGGATGCTCATTGTCAAAAGCAGGATTTGATCTGTTGAGTCGAATGCTCGCTCTTAGTCCACGCCATCGCATCTCAGCTAAAGATGCTCTTGCTCACGACTACTTTCAAGAATCTCCCCCACCCAAACAGCAAGAGCTTATGCCGACATTTCCTGGCTAGAAAAAAAAGAGCATTGTCGTTGTCTTAAGTGCAAGTCCACACACATCCTTTAAGTTCGTGATCTACCCCGTGGATAACTAGCACTTTTTTCGACGTGGTACACTCGACACAAGGACGACTTTAGTTATTGTGAACTATTGGAGATCGTGTTTGGAACGAGTGGCAGAGTGCCGCAAGTCTTGGAGAATTGTCACTGCTCATGTGCTCGTTAGATAGAATTTCTTCTATGTAAATAGCTATTCAGTCTTTGAATGCACCCATTTGCACAATTACAGCAAAGAGGCAATCAGACAGCGCACCTATTCGCACAGTATTCTCGGAATTAGCCTCATTCTGATCTTGCGAAGACGATGTCGTATGGCCCGATTGCCATCGTTTTGTTCCTATTGATGGACGCATGTGAATGTTTTTTAATGTTTCGTACAAGATTCGAGTTGCTGATGGCCTATACTGCGGAAGTTATTTCGAATCATGGACCATTTGCAAACTCCGCATGAGTTCTCACGTCGATATATTGGGCATTGCCACTTTGAGTGCTACTGGCACCGTCATAACTCCCTAACAACGCACAGGGCTTTCGAATTCATGAGACAGTAATGTCCATACAACTAACAAGTCACTTTCATTTAGATCGAATTGCTTCACCTTCCTACTGAAGCGGTAGCCGTTCGGCTCATGCATGCACAGTTCTTCGCCTTCATGACCTGCTTTACGTTCTTCCATCTTGCATCGCGACTTTTTCCATAAATTATTTTTATTATTGTTGGTCCAAGCCCAGCACATTGTTGATATATTGTCAATTGACGCGCTTATTTGGCGTGACCAAGATACAATAAGTTGGTGAAAAAATGACCAAGTTGGAAGCGTTTAAGTGGTTAAAAGGCTGAGCGTCTATGTAAAAATAAAAACAGAGCGTGTAAAGCACTGTGCTAATGTTTGATTAGGCGTTTATGCGGTACTCTAACTAATATTGATTTATATATACACCTTCTAGCAACTTCCACTGATTCCGACTCGGATTCCGAGTGGTGAAGAGCATTTGAAAACCTACGTTCGCGCTACTCAAGTCTTCTACGGAGCCCCCCTCCTCTGCATTATGGTATCTACTCGCAGTCGTACGAACAAAGGATCGACATCTGCCGTTGATCTACCGCAGAAGCGTGCGGCCGCGTCAGAAGCTTCCAAACGTCCAGCCAAAAAATCCACGACCAAAGCAGTCGCCAGTGACCTTGCTGTGGGTAAGCCCGTGTCGGCGGAGGTGACGCTGCTCAATCAGGAGGAAAAGGAGGTTGTGGTTGCCGACACTTTTCGTGAACAGGGCGTCGTCTTCTTCATGTATCCGCGCGCCAACACGCCTGGGTGCACTAAACAAGCCTGTGGTATGTCTTCTTAAGATTCCAGGCTAAACGATTTGCTCTTTATTAACCTACTAACTCGACTCTTGCTCTTCTTTGTAAGGCTTCCGGGACAACATTCAGACCATCAAGGACGCAGGGTTTACGGTGTATGGGCTGAGTGGCGACTCGCCTAAAGCGCTGAGCAATTGGAAGACAAAGGAAAAGCTACCTTTTGACTTGCTAAGCGACCCCAAGCACAAGCTCATCTCGCACTTCGGCAGCTCCTTGCCAGGAAAAAAGGTGCAGCGTTCGCACGTTGTTGTCCTCAAGGGAGGCGTTGTGGGTGACATTGCTGCCAAGGTGTCTCCAGCGGACAGTGTGAGCCGCGCCGTTGACTTTGTCAAGAGCAAGACCGGCGTTAAATTGCCTCATAAGGAGGAATCTGCTAAAGAGGATGAACCTGCTAAAGAGGATGAGCCTACCAAAGAGAATGAGCCTACCAAAGAGGATGAGCCTACGGATGCTTGTATCAATAAACTCAGCAATGGGAGCATTGTAAGCTTTCACACTGAGCTACTAACGGAAGCATTAGCCACGGTCAAGGTGCAAGATCTCTTTATAACCCGCGGGGCCATTTTTTTCATGTACCCGAAAGCCGACACGCCTGGATGTACCATTCAAGCGTGTGGTTTTAACGACAACTTGGAGACGATTAACGCTGCGGGATTCGACGTTTACGGCTTGGGCGCCGATACCCCATCTGAACTTTTGGCGTGGAAAAGATCGCAGAAGTATAAGTACACATTCCTGTCCGACCCCAAGCATCAGCTCATTGGCTATTTTGGCAGTTCCATGAGCGACGGGACACGCGTCGAGCGTTCGCATGTGATCGTGCTGCCGGGAGGCAAAGTCGGTCAGATTGAGCATGCTATCTCTCCCCAGGATAGCGTAAATAAAGGGCTCGAGTTCGTCAAAAGCCACCCCAACGCAGCTAGCAAGCTATAAATAATGAAAAGTTAAAATGCACTAGAATGTATTAGTGTTGCCATCATATAAATGCTGTCCGGAATTTTACCCGACAAATAATTCAACTCTTTATACTAGCAATGCATATCATGTTCGTGATTATGTTTCAAAGAAATGTCCGACAAAACTCTACTATTAAATTAGTGCATTTGCGAAAAGAGAAAAGTCTTTGATAGACGTGCACGAAAGTCACAAGAACAAAATATGAAGGCGTTAAAAATTGCGCGGCTATCAACGTGGTAAGATTGCTTATAAAAGCTTGATGACTTTGCTTTAAGATTGAATTTTGTCAAATTTGACAAGTATAATCTATATACTTGTGTGGATGCTACAGGTAGGAGTTTTATGTTCGCCGAGGTGCTTGTGACCATTTTGAAATGCTATATAAGTTAACGGGGTATTTTGGATATTATGTCGTCAAAGCACCTGATCGTGTAAATATGACAGTACACAATGTAAATTCTGCCCTCTGTAGATTTCGTTTTCTGGTAATTTATGGGACTGGATTTGGCACCCGTGACAATATTTCTACGGACGCAATAAGGGGCATTGTTTGGATGTCGTATATCCCCTTAGAGTGCAATATGCTGGTAATACCACTATTATCACAGTAAATGTAGTTACAATAAGCCATTGGTGCAACGCAAACGTCTTCTCTTGGTGTTCGTCCAGCATTGAAGTAAGGCAAATCATGCATGGTCCAACGGCTACAGGCCTTCATGATATTGTCACTCTAATACCAGAAATAACATCCCGTAGACTAACTTCCCAGCTTCAAAGACTCTATGACTACGTTACGTAAAGCAGATGGAGAGCGACGAACCACCACCTTTCTTTAATGTAGGAGAATGCAAAGCGTGACTATAATTCCACCCTTGAGAACGACTTTAAATGGCACCTTTGATGCGACTATCAGCAGCTACTTTCCACTTTTCACTTTGCTGCTTTTCTAACAATCCTCGAGATCGATTCGCACTGCGCAGCCACAGCAATGAGTCTTTTTGACGAACAACCTACCAAAACAGGTCTCACTATTGGACCTAAGCCCATGTCTGCTAAAACCATCGCTATTCTTGAAGCCACTGCTTTGATCGTCAAAGAACATGGTACTGAGATCACTTCCGCAATGTACGGCATAATGTTTTCTGAATTTCCCGAGGTCCAAAATCTGTTCAATATGTCGCACCATCGCGTGGCTGGTGCCACCAAAGGCGGGGCACCTCCTGGAGTATCTCGTCAGGCGACAACGCTCGCGAATGCAGTCATTGACTTTGCTGCAAATTGTGACAAACTCGACATTCCTGGCGATGCCGTTCCACGAATGGTGCACAAACATGTGAGCCTCGACATTCGTGCAAGTCACTACCCGATTGTCGGGGAATGTCTACTACGTGCCATTAAAAGAGTGCTGGGTGAGGCCGCTACTGACGAGATCATGGATGCGTGGGAGGAAGCGTACTGGTTTCTCGCTCATCTTCTCATTCAAGCAGAGGAAAACTTGCGTGTCGAATTTGAGCGCATGCTTGGTGGCTGGATTGGATATCGCGAGCTACGTGTGGCTCGCAAAGTCAAAGAAAGTGATGAAGTCACTTCGTTATATCTCGAAAGTATTGATCCGTCCAAGAGGCTTATGACTTTCAAGCCGGGACAATTTCTCTCGCTCAAATTCGATCACCTGCAGCCAGGCCGCTCTATTGTACGTAACTATAGTGTATCCTCTGCACCAGGACAAAAGTTCTATCGCATTTCCTTAAAAAAGAGTCGGGCAGCACCGCGAACGACATCCCGGCTGGGATTGTCTCGGTGTACTTGCACAATCAAGTCAATGTTGGCAGCATTCTGCACGTGGGTCCACCATGCGATCATTTCTACTTGGAGCCATCTTCGAAGCCAATCGTATTTATCAGCGGTGGGGTGGGCTTAACTCCGTTACTAAGCATGCTCGAGTCTCTCGTTTCATTCTCAACAAAGAAACAGCCGATTCTATTTGTACAATACGCTCGCAAACCTAGTGTTTGTGCATTTGACAAGCACATCGAGAACATTGCGAGGAAAATTAATTGGGTCACTACGCACACAGTGTACGGCAGTTTTGACATCACTCAATTTGAAAAACTTTTGTCGTCGAAAATTGTGAATTCTACTTTTGTGGCCCTGCTGGCTTCATGACGACCGTTTTCAAAGCGCTACACGATAGGGTGGGGAATCCCCACGTCTCAGCTGCACTTTGAGTATTTTGGCCCTACACAGGACATTGGTACCGACCACTTGACTCAGCAGCCGTCGCTCTCGTGCCCATTTGCTAGGATTGCTCATCACACGCCATCGACGACCAAAAGCGGTAATTCTTTTCGGACGCGCTTAATAGTTGCTGCTACGGTCGCAACGACAGCTGTAGTGCTTACGACGCTATTGCGGCGTAGAAAATAATCGACTAAAGGCAAGTCCAGGATTAAGTCAGTAATTATGCTTGATTAACCATCAATATGGAATTTTACTCAAAGTGAATATATAATAGAAGAGTCATCAATGTTATTGTACAGGCATCGTTCTAATTGTGAACAATACCACCGTAGCCAAGAGCCAATAAGTAATTGCCACAAAGCATGCGACCCGCTAAAGTAGTAACTCTACAAGTCATTTAGTAAACAAATCAACGTATCCTATATAATTAAAGAGAAAACTTGGGAAATGCGGCTGTAAAATTGTGTCACAATTTTGTAGAAGATTGCAAGCACGAGTATTAGTAATAGAATTGTAGCTCGTGTACTACTTTCGATCACTTTCTACAAAATATTAGCCAATATCCACGTACCTCCAAGGTAAAAAAAGCATACACAGTCTTTGTCTTACCAAGGTAAAAACTTGCTAACAAGCTTTCATATTTTATTCTATCGGGTTACAAATACAAAAGGGAAATAAATCTGGTCGCGCTCTCAAACACCTCTCCATATTTTCACCCTATTTCTTGCCCCCCAACGCTGCGTATTTATAATTCTTATGAATACGTATGTATACAAAGCCGAAACGTTGTGCTGAAAGTCAATGAAACAATGCACATTATTAATTTTCTACTGGTCATGCAAACAAAATAATTAAAGATCTCGCAAGGGATACCTTCCCTGTGTCATTGCAATAACACGCTTCTAAAAAAATTATTGAAAATGATAAACACAGATACTTTTCCAAAGATTTTCTGCTTTATACTTTAGCGCATTCATTTCCTTAAGACCAATGGCAGTGAGCTGTCGCTTACGGTAGTAAGGTGCTGCATATATTGGTAGCACTTTCGTAGTATGTGTTGATCGAGAGAATTGCTGCAACTTATGTACCTGGATAGGCGGTCTCATTTGCGACCATCTTGCTGCTCGGTACTTGCAAAAATATTTTAGCTCGCCGGGAAAAACACTGGTTTTAATTGAGGCTCAAGGAAGTGGATTACTCGAGTAAAAAAATAAATGGATGAGTGCTTAGCTTTGCCTAAGCTCGGCCTTCTACATAAGAAAGTAGCGCCATGATTACCTTATGGTTGGTGATCATTGCTGCTTTCGTGGCCACTTCAGTCCTCCCTTCAAAGGAAAAATTGGAACTTTACCATCAGCTGGTGCTACCTTCGTGGGCGTCGGGTCTTGTGCTTGAGTCCCATATTATAAATTGCGCTTTATGCATACGAGCGCCATGGTATATTCTTCCGTTGCGATAGTGCTTCCTCGGCTGCATGTTATGAAAGCGACAAAGTCTATTCTCAGAGCTAAGATAATTGACGGTATTCTGTACTAGAGCAACGCTTTTTAAAGAAGTCAGGGGGTTGCGTTTATAAATGGCCTGAAGTTAAGTCCATCTCTCATGCAAATCTTTTGAGTACAGGCAGCAACAATGAAAGACGCAACCCTATTCGATTTTCAAAAAAAAAACACATGTGCAAACAGGCTTGCTCCTACAAAAATGCCATCCATAAACATTTCCGCATCCTACAGCTCTTCGAAAGCTAAATACGCAGCCCTTTTGACTCGGATTGAGGTCAATCGACTCGAAAATTGCCGATCTTAGCAACATATGCTGCTATAGCTGTGGCAAACACGGCTTATGTTTCGTGGCTATGGACGAAGTGACTCCACGTCTTGCTTAAAGGCTACACAGTGTCGCCATTTAACGTCGCGCCTTCAGAAACAGGTTTTATCAAACACCAGCAGAAACAAGGCATCTTACTGGAAAGTAGCTTTATCATGACGAATGTGTGGCAATGAAAACTTTGTCTTACATCTTGGCAGCTTTTAAAGAAAACTAACAAAAGTAGCCTGCCGGACTTTTTTTGCAAGTGTTTGAGGCTATAAGAAATCGCTTCGAAAGCTGCGGCGCGTCAAGAAATTTTGCGCGCCGGCAAATTATAGTGGTCAGTAGATATAGGCTAGTAAATTCCGTAATGAATGCACAGGAATGAAGTTGGTTTCAATCAAACCGACCATTGGGACAGGTTTAGACATCGCTAGTCTAAAATATTCTATCTTGCTATAAAATGTGAGGATTCTAGCTATTTCTTGTCCTCGGCATGGGTAAGTATGTCTTGATTTTAGGCATGCCAGGGCTATAAGAAATCCGAATCAAGAAACTGTTCAGCTGAGCGACGATAGGGACACCAGAAATCCTATTCCATGCAACATAGCTTTGGGCATCATGTTCTTTTCCCTTTAGTGTGTACTGGCTTTTTGAAAGAAAGCCTGATTAGATACACGCCCGGAATCGATACTAAATCGTTTAAATCTATGGTGTGTTTGCTCACGGGTGCCAGTGGCGAGGCCTCTGAAGCCTGATATAGGATATCTGGCAGCACCGGCTCCCAAAGTTCAGGATAGCATTTAAATATGAGTACCATTGCTTCACAGGGAGATAACACAGTATCAGCAACTTCTGGTAAGAATATTGCACATCGATTAAAATAGTTTTTGCAAGGCAAAGAAAATTCCGGGTGATAGGAAACGTTATATCAGTAGATGTATAGCAAGCACCGCAAGGAAATAATGGGAATGCGGTACAAAATTTTTATGCCTGTGGAAAACGATTCGCGCTTAACAAAATCATCTATCCGCGGGAAAGCGTTGACAGCCTAATTTATCGTTGTGTCACAGTAGTTGTGATAAGACTAAAGGCAATGCCAGAGATGTCATATTTACTCATGCTTTAAGGCCCGATTTCTCAGCTGAGTCAAAGGCCAAAACATGTTAGAAGTGGTGCTTGAAAAAAAAGGACATATAATATCTCCTCTTAGAGGAGAATATATATGTACTTTGTCTTCAACGAAGACGTCTTAATCTGCATTATTGACAGCGTATGTAGCACTTAGGCACAGAGATCCTAATGTAGTTTAATTAGAGAATACTCGCATGTCAGGATCAAATCTTCAACACCAAATTCTTCATCATATACATATACATTAATTACGAAAAGGTTGATCTCAATCCAGGCAGATAATAAACACTTGTCATCGCTAACGGAAGCACTGCGAGGACAACGATGTTTTCTTTTTCAAAAGGCAGCGAATGGCATAAAAGTATAGCCGAATTCCCTGACGAATGACCTTGTTTCTGTATTCGAAAGTAAACAACGTCTTCTGTTAGTTTGAGCCGAGTAGTGCAAGAATACTTGCCCACGGTTCCAAATAAAGTCGAACTGCGTATGAATATGTCCGGGTGCATGATAAATGATGCTTTGAGTTTGGTAGATGGCTACTACCAAAATCCAAATGAGGAAGATGAAGACACTCCTCGCGGCGATTATCACGTCTACTGGAATACAATAGAAGTAATTAAGGGCTATCAAACGCATCTGCAAACAATTTGGTCACTTATGTTTTCGACCATCACGACTTCCGACCAAATATTCTTTAACAAAGTATCCGCCCATAATCGTTATGAAAGAAATCAGTCGACTCCGGAAGCTTTTCACACCACATCAGGCAAATGTTTGGGGTCATGGGAGCCATTGGACACTATGCCAACATTGACATTGGTGTTTTTGCGGCAGAGAAGGGTAAACTTCTCGACTGCTTTGTAATCGTTTGTAGAGTTGGTCCCAAGAAATTTGTAAAAGTCAGGCCTAACGACTTTTTGCACACCAACAGTGGATCTCGCAAACTCTCTATGATCGATTGAAAGTAAAATTATTGGCACTGAATGAGGGAGCACCAGGATCCTTTTAACAGCATTGATAAAAGAACAAAACAGGCCTCCATTTTGGCTTTGCAGGGCAACTTAAGCAGCTAAGCGTCGTTTGCGACGCTTTCAGCTTTGCCGTTGGCTGCGTGTTACCACAGAAAGATCACGAGCAAGTCATCAATCTTCAGCTGATAAATTTTGATCAAAGTACTTCGTAAATGACAAGGTATTGGATGCCGTAAATTATTGCTGAAGTTTCGAGTGCGCTATTAAATTTGAAGCTCTCTCTGCTCTATTTGATCCAGATATCTCTAAGAATAAAGATAAAAGCACTCCACCAGTCTCAACCAAACAAGATTATAGTCTTTCTTCGCATACTATAAAGTCTGCGCTGAATTTTGGCCGGGGGGACTCCATGTGCTAGGGCTTAGGCGTAGCCAAGAATGAGTTAGTCCTCACAAGCTAGGCTAAGAGCTTCATTGGCAAACGGTTTTGACAGAAAAAAAGTCTAGAGCACTTGATGTTATCCTCTCAGCTGCACTGCTACGAATGGGCAGACGATCTACTTCACTACAAAATAGAACCAAACGATTTTATTCAGATTTGCCGAAGACCAGAAAAACAATATACTCCTATACGTACATAGTCTCCAGCGACTCTTTAAATCGATGCCCCAGCACTTTCCTTCGCTGGTAAGCTTAGTACAAATTGTGACGCGGAAGCTGGTATGACCGCGGACACTACTGTGTTTTTTATATGGCTGAGGAACCGAAGCTCATTGGTTTGTGCACTTCAAGCTTCCAAGGGGGCCTGAATTTAAAGCAAAGGATAGTGATTATTTTCGCAGTTTTGCAATATTGCACTGAGGCAAGCGGCAGTCGGTCTTAATTTCATCGATGGTCGGGCTCATTGCCAAAGAAGTCGAAGGTTTTCTTAAAGCAGGAGTCTCATAGTCTGAGCTCACTACCTAAAATATGGCATCATCGCCAAGACCGACGTCGAGAGTTATCTTCAGCGAGTACGCTCGCTTTTGCAGAAGCTGCTACTTCTCGTGAAGAGCCGAAAAATCGAGGCTTGAGTGGCTTGTCCATTATAACCAGAGCGTGTTGTGAAGAAAAGGCAGTATAAAGCATTTTGTGACTTTTGTGAAGTGTATTTACTCCGCTTTTCAGAATCAAAGAATCTGTTGGATTGACTTCGTCATAGTCGCCCGATGGCCGTTTCGATCTGATATGAGAAGCAACGAGCTCTTCCACGAATTACTGCTGGATTTTTGGGCGCAAGCTGTGCTATGTTGAGAGCGACCTCAGACTTGTGCTTGGAACTTCGCCTGACTTGGCATTATGCCGAAGTCAAAGAGCTGCCTCCTACTCACTGAGTTGATACTCTGCAAAATTAGCTCAAGGCCATGAATGCTTTTGTTGGAAGTGCCCAAGACACCTTCAGACTTGCGACGCCAAGTAAAATCCTTAAACAGTTTTATTGCTTTAAAAAAACAACAAAGTAAGTTTTGCAATTCAAATTCAAGCTTTCTCTATATATCACCCGAGGGGTGGCATTTAGTGAGCCTTTGCGACGCTAAAGAAAGAAGGAAATACTGTTCGTATCATTGCCTTCTTGTACACCCTTTTCGTTCTTATCAGGGCTATTATTTTCTGTTTGGTGGGCGACTTTCGTCACTGTGGTAGATAAGCAACACTAATCTGGAGGAACGACGCTCGGAGGTCTACCGCAAAGGATATTAGACTTAACTTATTCATCGGTCATGCCAAACGCCTCCTCCGTCGAAACAGAAAAGTCCACAGCAATACACTGAGACAGGAACGGGCCCAATGACACGCACGGCATGAAATATTTTTGCTGAGCATGTCGCCATCACAAATGGCGATAATGGAACGACGTGATGATGGCAAGTGCTCGCTAGAGCACTCGTGGCACTCGTTTTTCTATTATTGTATAAACCCTACAATTTATAAGCAACCATGCAAAGGGGGCGGTATGCAAATGTTTCATAGCCTAACTATATTCTTTTTGTTTGGGCGAGACACGTTGTCCCACCGCTTAAAGAGCTGGCATAGAGTCATTGCCTATGACGCGGAGGTTGTATTCGGCTTAGGCGTAGCCTTTGACGTGATTTTTTTGTTGTTGAAACATCGCTCTAACTAAAAAGAAAGCTTCTTTGTCATTAACTTGGTCTTTGTTAGATGATCCAGCCAGTTGGCAGCTATATATAATGCTTGCTCTGCGTTGCCTATCGACAAGATCTGCATTTCGCATGATGGTTGGTAAAAAAATTGATGAATAATTCTCCTATTGAACGTATATAACTCCTTGTGGAAAATGCGATAAATTGTGAAATAATAAAGCTTATTGATTTTGCAGGTCTAATGAAAGCTATAAAACAAACTTATGGAGCCATACAGTTAGAGTAAGCGTAATTTTGACAGTTCTCGAAGCAAATTCGCTAAATAATGTCCGGTCGGGCATATTGAGAAATGTTGGAGATAATTTAAAAGGCTTTTCGCATAATTGCGGTACCTAACTTGGTCATTGGTCAAGAAATAAAGATTTAATGAAATGTATACAGTTAAAAACTGCATTTAATTGCACACTTAGATCTTTTAAAGACTAGAAATGGTATATAACCGCTCACCGTAATGTCCCACATCTTCACGCTTCCTCTGCGCAAGGTGCTAAAGACGCTATCATCTTCAAAGTCGCTGGATGTCTTAATGGATTTAGTAGGCAAGGCTTTTTCTGTAAGTATGCACCTGATCAATCGATGGGATTGCCATATAGTTGATTACCATGTGCGTCAGTTTAGTATACAACTAAAACGGAAATGTGAGTAAAGATGGTTTATGTGCTGACCCGCTGAAAACGACTCTTATCTGACAATCGACTGCATCGTGTCAGGGGCTCAGATTGAGAAATTATTTGCACAAGTACATGGAGTACAATGCTTAATCGATCTAGCCGCTATTGTCTCTGTTATTCGCTTTTGGTGTATTAATTGGCTTCACCACCTCTAGTAAGCTGCTTACAACCGAAGCAGAAATTTTAGAATCGCTTGCCGTTTTAAAGTTCGATGCACGGGTTTATCTTTCCGCCCTTTTATCTGCATCGCGATCTTCTGCCCTTCAAAAGAAGCACAAGATTTCTCGTGGCTCCGTTCTTGTCTTTGAAGCTTTGTTGTACACCCGGCTCGAATACTATTCAGCTAAGGCAGTAGGTGTATGCCTTTTCATCTTTGGTACGGTGAACGAGCTCATCGAAGATCTCAACTGTTTCAAAATTTTACCACTCTTGACGCAGTCAGCGTTATGGCCATTGTCTCTTTATTGCACCAAACGAGCTCGTTGGAACACGACTAAGTCAGCTTGCTAGGGTTCTTGTCTATTAGCTAGATCATTGTCAGACTCACCATGACTCATCATGGGTGCCGTAAGGTCTTCACGAACGAGAAGAAAGGATGTGCTTAGTAATATCTTGTGCAACTGCGCAAGTCTACTTCGTCGGCCTAGCTCCGATGCTTCTTTTTAAGTAACATGATACGGATTATACTGATGTGAGAAGACAAGCGCACTTCAGCGAGTAGCATATGCATGAGAAGAACTTTATCTCGAGTGGCTTAGTGGCGAACAGTAGACCCTTTCGTGGCACGCAGCATTTATTTTGTCTTCGTTAAGTTCCACTTGCAGGTTGACGTCCCACAATTCGCGTATGTTTGAAATCAAAGCCACCCGTGCTTCTCACGACATGCAGCGAGTGCTGTGTCTGACGTGCCACATTACGCTTCGCTCGCTCCAGATTCTTGACTTCAACACTTTGAAACTTTACCTTCAACACATTATTGCTCAGCACATTGATCGATCCGGTCCAGTGTCCGCATTGAACGCGCTTCAGTACTCAGCTGAGACGAGTTCTTTCACTTGGAAGAGACAATAGTATCTAATGTTTATGATCTCCGGTAAATCTCAGGCTAGCCACGTCTAGCTCGAATCGAGGTCCAAACTCAAGAGCGTTCATTACTATCAAACTCGAGAAGTTTCACATCGACATTTATTGGGCGGTAGTCCTTGTCTCTGTCGCTAAGAGAATATTGACTTTGTCACTTCGTTGCTCAAATTGCATCGACATCGGGCTGAAGTCCTTTGACAATTGGGATGGAATCTTTAAAATCGCTATATTTTTGCTGTAGCATAAACAGCCAGCTAGCCAGGCTAGCAAACACATCCTTGTGAAGGAACACGAAGCTTTTAAGGCTATGGGTTTTGCTGACCAATGAGATTTAACAAAGCCTACTTCTTCCTATGTAGCCTTTTCACGTGTACTGAGGTTTCAGGTGGCGGGATTCACCACACACGAGCTATGGACGGTTGCCTTTAAGCTGGCCAGTAGCACGCACGCCCATCTTTTCTCCAGCATCGCTGAGATGGGTCGTTCGATGGCTATGGCTCAAATAAATGCTATCGCACTCAATGAATGAAATGGTTGAGCTAAAAAATGATAATTAATAATTTTAAATAGACCAAATTGTACGATGCATGCAAAAAAAGGTGGTGCACCTTAAGGTTATTGCCGTGCGTCACGTCTCGGAAGTTGTCGCCTCATAGTGTGTGAGTGCTGGTAGGAACTGTCCACGTCACTCGTATACAAACAAGCATCGTAGATTTTTTCAAACTCATCACTCCGGCTTTTAGAAATAAATGCTCTTGATAGACAGCCGCAGTGTACGCGTGTTCGTAGATCACCATCTAGTGTGCGCGCGTGTCTCCTGAGCAAAACGACGGGCACTTGTGATCGCCATTGAGAAACCACGCGGATGGGCTATGCCATTTGGTAGTCTACTTAACAACTTTCTCATGGAAAAAGGATAAACTGATTACGTGTACGCTACTGGCATCCGATAAGTATGCCCAATTTTGACCAACTTGCTTGCGACTTAGGCGTCGACCGACTGATCGACAAGCACTGGGTAGGTGGCAGCGGTAGCAACACCGCAGAGATTATCTTTTTGCGAGATTTTAATGTAGCCATTCTCACCCCAGTGAGTGCTCCACGAATTCTTTATCTACTCGACATTTGAATCAGTATGGCGCAAATCGAATCAACAAGTTTCAAAGCAACCTACCAACGTATACTTCTGGCCCTTGTAAGTAGTAACACCAACCGCAAGAACCGAGTGGTCTAGACTGTCCAGGTCGCTTTTGCACTCAACGTCTTCGTAGTAGCCGCCACCATAAAAGTAAAAAGACGGGAGCGTCGCGTCAATAGACACCGACAGTGGACCAATTGTTGCCAAAGCATCGTTGAGAGCATGCACGCTCGTAACATTGACAAATCCTTTCATTCGCCCGATTGCGTTGTCGACATTAAAATGACAGTAATCAGGCGCGTTGCGGTAAGCTCCATAAGTTGCCGAGGTTTCAAGTCCACCATTGGCCATGATCCACTCGTATGCTTGGTAATCAAAGCCCCCACTACAGGCATTATTCCCAAAGTCCCATCTATTCGGTATCAAGATCCATTTAATGTTGCAAGACAAATGTGTTGTATACACTAGGACGTACGAGCAGTCCATGAGGTTCTGTTGCGACATATTGACCAGCTTTTTCTGCTGAACAAAAAGTGCACCCTCCAGCGCACCAGTTGTGCTGATAGCAAAACATCATCGTGACCAAATAAAACCACTATGCAAATGCATAATGGACTCGGTTCGTACCCAAACGTCCAGCAAGATCCGCAAGCGCCTTGGTCCTTCACGGGCGTGACAGCACCCTTTGCTCGCCAATCCATGTCCTGGAGGAAGGTGTCCTCCGGATCCTTCATACTCGATAACTTGTGCATAGCCATCGCACCATTGTCTATGGCGCGTTTAACGCGTGACGGTCGATGCAATGCGAGTTGCTCTTCGTGGCTTAAGTCAGCAAACCGATTCACCTCCAAGTGGTATGGCAGTCCCTGTTACAACGCGTGTTAAAACACGCAGAATACCAACCCGTTTGTGCCTTCATTACCTTGCGATTCTCTGCGTTAATAAATCGACGATTCTGATGGAATCTTGCCATGCGACGAACGGCCTCGTTATCATCATTATAAACTTTACCATGCGTCTTAGCAAAGTTGTCAAAGAGCTCTTTTTTCACTGTACTTCCTTCTGGCATAAACATATAAATCTGTTGCAAATCATGCCATTAGTTCCGGAGCCAAATTTCATAATCCAGAAATCAAAATCCACTACATCTTGCTTTGGGTTGCGCGACGGCCGTCCATCGTCGTCAGAAATCTCGGTACAATTCATTGACGATGGTAGAAACGAAAAAACCTGTTCGTCCACAGGACCTTCGCGTATGTATAAATAATCCAAGTAGTATTCATCAATGTGGCTGCCACCCAACATGCCGTTGCGTCCCACGTAGTGAAAGCGTACAGGGCGCTCAGACACCTGATCCACGTACAATGTGTATTCCCCTAAGAGTCCGTCCTGGGTAGGTTCATGAAGTTTCGTCACAAACTTCCAACTAAAACACGGACGTCCTTCTACGAGATAGACGCCGTGCTGGGGCTCAAAGAGCGTCATATTTGGGAAAATATGCTGCGGTGATTCCTGGCCAGACTTGAAGCATTTTCGCTCACGAATGACTGGGAAGATTTGGTAGCTGGCTCCGCTCATGTTAAAGATGTAGACGTCCGTATCTCCATAGTAGCTAAGCTTCTGCACCCCCTTTACTGCATCCATGTGAACGTATAGAGGCTCCACCATATTCATATAAGGCATATTAAAAGTTACGCTGGCTTCATACTGTGTCGGAAACACTGGCTGCTCGGTAGGCACTAAGCGGCTAGCATCCTCTACGGCGCGTAGAATGGCCAATACGGCAATAAACCCGAGAATGCCTATAGTGAGAGAAATGATTGCGCACCAGATTTTCCGTGACTTGCTTCGTTGATGACGCAATACAGCGCTTTCATGCCGCTCCAGATGTTGAGGGTACTCGGGGGTAGAGGCTGGGGAAAAATATATTGAATCGAGGGACTCGAGTTAGTCGAAGAACGGGATGTGGATGAAACAAATTCATATAGCTGGAAACACTAGAAATATGCGCGTACTTGGGAGTAGACTCTCGGAGGCGCTGGCGTTTGCGTCCTCAATGGGTAACGTCGTCTTGGACTTCTTCTTGCCCATGTTGATCCTTTTTTGATTTGAAGATCACACTTGGGTGTATATCGTAGTAATAGTACGAAAATAATAATGCTTGTGTTGTAGTACTAAGAACTACTCTAATACAAGAGTGTCTACTCTGTTATCTCCACTACTATTAGTGATCTTAATGTTATATTTCTTTAACCAAGATGCTGCACCACATGTCTTTATCGTGTCAAGTGTTCTTACGTCATGTGAGCTCTGTATCGCGCTTTGATCGCACGGTAAAGCTGGCGGACGAAAGCATCTTGAAGCATCTCGTGTGCCCTATCTCCAAGTTTCCACTACGGTATGACGCTGGACGCGGTAGCCTCGTGTGCGATGAGATTAATGTTGAGTACCCAATCTGGCGAGGGGTTCCAATGTTAATACCGTGTGAGGGACGCATCATCAAAAGCAGTGACGACATAAAAGAATGAATGCAGATAATAACGTAGACACTTTGACTTACATTGGCAACTTTACTGGTTTGGAACATACTCCAGTATCTATCCTGTAATGGTGTAGCTGTTATCAAAAGCAGAGATTTACTTTCTTCATCTCATTGGCATCATTTCTCTACATTCATAGTGCCCTTCAGCTTAGTATCTGTGGCGAGCTGACCGGCGAGGATTGCGACGCACTGGGACGCTTGCAGGCTCCCTCCGCCGTCCTTCTAAG
Organism: Plasmopara muralis; assembly: GCA_003676415.1. Taxonomy (NCBI): domain Eukaryota; phylum Oomycota; class Peronosporomycetes; order Peronosporales; family Peronosporaceae; genus Plasmopara; species Plasmopara muralis. Next base: position 223,876 of record RCHQ01000046.1, on the reverse strand, counting down.
CGAGATAGCGGTGTGCTAAATTCTTCGTCAATTCGTTCCAGCTCCATGCCGTCGAGCTCTTCTGTCGCTGGTGACATTGGGTGTCCTGACTCAGATTGTGCGTCATCAAGGCGCGAATCCGATGCCGGCTCGCGCACAAACTGATACCGTCTCGGAGTTTCCAACCCAGCAGACATATCAGTACTTCTCTTATCGGGGGGTGGCGTTGTTGCATGCTGTACAGTCCAATTTTCAGACACATCAGATGATGAAGCTTTGGCGTCTTGTGATTCAACTGGAAAGCTACCATCCATCTTAACATCAGTGTTGCGGGGCTTCAACGAGAAATCTTGACAGAACAATGGACGTATGTTGTAAGCACATTGTCTTCGCCATTTAATTGAGCGAAAGAGCAAATATCTCACCATCTGACGAATCCGCATTATATAAAGCGGGCGGTGCCAAAGTAGAGGCACTTATACGATTGATTTTCGATCGAGCTGGTCGCATCCCAAGTGGACGACGATCTATACATGCGAATCGAGGGCAATTATTAGCGTTGAATCGCCCGGATCTATATGTCAATTATTCTTACCGCCAAGTGGAGAATAGTGAATTTGCCGTGATGCTGATAACTCATTGGTGGGCGTTGCTGAAGACGATTCAAAATTTAAGCCTTGGCGGGCAGTGCCACGAGAAAAGATAGGAGTCTTTTCGATGGGTCTTGATCGAGTAAGTGAATGCAAGGCAGAATGCAAGCTCGAGTCAACGGACTCATTCGTCACGTCTATAGAGCTGACGTTTTCCTTGTCTTTCATTGATGTTGAGATCTTCTGGCCCGTCATTGAAGGCGTGGCTGAATAAAACGATCGGGTCGTCACACAAGATCCTTGCCGGGACGAGAAAATACCTGGTAGATACGCAAACTCGCCACCCTCGGTCATTTCCTGAAAATGTGTTAGATGCTCAGTCTGGTGCGTTAAAAGTGCGCTCGCGGTCATAGTTCCTTCCTTCTCTTTCATGTGGCTTTTTGCGGCTTGAGGCTCCCCTGTTAAAGGTCCCGAGGGGGTTGGTGTACCGTGTCCAGACACATTTTCCATCTCTTTCTTTTCTAACAGGGCAGGCTTGAAATTGCGGCAACATTGATCCTCTAAACGCATTCGTCTACTTTTGTGCGTAAATTCTTTTACAGGGGGCTCAGCACACATGTTGGACAGCAAAGACGCTCGGATGCGAAAGCTTGGCTGATTCAAGATGGTCATTGCGATCTCTGTATCACCACGAGATGTCGCTCGAATCAATGCCAAGTGTTCGTGATGTACATCCCAAGCCTGTTCAAACTTACTTCTCAATATATAGTACATGACGAGGAAGTCTACACGCTTAATATTATCATCGCGTAGTATGTCTTCATCCGCGTGTACATTATTTTCCATCATGTAAGAGTGAAAAAGTTTTTCCTCTGCCGACAAAAGCGTAACACCTTGTACCAGCTCCTTCAAACGATGGCTCTTCATCAACCAAGTAAAGAGCAGATCAAGCAGATCCGAGCGCTTTTGACTACGAATCAAGGACAGCGCACGCTCCCACAGATCCAACTCTAAGGATATGATGACAACTAAATCCGTCACTGCTGGTGGAGACTGGTCCAATTCGATTCCAAACGTCTTCCACACTTTCCATGCCACAAGACTTTCACCTCGGTGTACCAACGATTCGAGCAAGTAAAGAATTAGCTCAGTATCAAGATCGTCCTTTTGGTGGAGATGCAGAGCACTTGATTGCTGCAAAAGATTTATGGCATATTCGTAAATGACAGCCACCTGCTCATCTCCAGACGTCTTTACCACAACTGCATTCTCCATTAGCCACAGCGCTAGCAACGTCAACTTCATATCGTCACGCACAGTCAATTGTGCCGCAAGTGAGTCAGCTAAGGAACGCATTTTATCTGCGATACGAGCCCCACTCTCGGCATGCTGCTTCCAAACACCCAAGTAAGCCCTGTCCAAACAAAAATACAACAGTATCGCCACTTGAATTTGAAAATATCCTTCAATCGGCTCACGAATTACTTCATCACCGTAAAACTGCATGACATCTTCCTGAATGGTTGGAATGCGTAGCAGCTCAAGCAATTGTCCGATTTGAGTTGGTGGACAACTTCCTCCAAGGTGTTCTACCGAGATGTTTGCACTCTTCATCACGTGTTCAATCAGTAGCATCGGCACTGTTGATACACTCCCACGCGAGAACTTGTTGCCATAAATCTCTTCAAACTGTTCACGATATGTGACGCGCAGTGCTCTTGCCTGGCCGTAAAAGGCATTGTACACGTCGCTATCAAACGCCACTTCATTTTCGTACAGCCACAGCATGCAGCTGCAAGCGCACGAAACGCTTTGCGTGCGCGCAAGCATTTGCAGCAAGTCCTGCATTCCTGCAGCAGTCAGCCGCATGAGCTCTGTCTCGTTCACAACCTTGCTGTCTACGTCCACGCTGTTTGAGCCGTAAGCGGCCTGACGAGAGCTTTCTTGCAGCCTCTCTGTAAGTGCAATGAGAACCACGCGCAGTCCATTCAACTGACGCAGGTCCTCCTCCACAGTGTCTCGTGTGGTCAAGCGTGGTGACTCGCGGTCGTTGTAATGCTGCTCGTTTATCATCTCATTTGTACTTTTCTCAATGGTCTCAAGATGACGGCGTGCCCACTGCTGAACTGCAATTGGTTCCTTAAGCATGTAATTCTTGACGCCAGCAAAGGCGCTTTCAGGCTGTGTTTGTAGGTCCTCTGCGCGAATGTAGGCTACAATGAGGTGTGCCAGACCACTTTTTAGACAGACGCTAAAGAGTGCATTACGCTTCACTAGAATCTGCGCGCTACTCTGTCCTCCATGCACTAAAGTATCGACATTGGCGCGACGAAAGACACCCGATACAGAGAAGAACTCAAACGTCTCGGCGGGCTCTATGAACGGCTGCCAGCCTAACTCAGCGAAGCGCTCAAACACCTGCAGGAGAATAGACGTAGGATCAAGTTATAGTGACTGAGATAGAGCGTCCTAGTAAAGACTCACCGGCAGGAGCATCCCTCTATCGCGCTTGTGCACCAAGAGGCTCCTTCGTATTACAAATGGCAAGATAATTAATCACCATACAAAAGACTAGTTGAATTGAATCTCCAATGCTTTAGATTAAGGCCCTGTAGTACGTCTTGTTAATATTAATACTAATATTTGCTGTATTATGCATTCAATGTAATACAACGTAATAATTCTATTATTCGTATAACTCCTCGACAATTGCCACGCACATTTATCTAAAAGTATGCCTCTCCGTGTCAGCCGCCGGAAAGGATTTGAGGACAAGGTGGGGTTGTCGAGTAGCTTTCTCGTCAATGTTCACAGTAGGAACGGCGGTCTTGGGCTCCTCGCGGCACATGGGGCAGTTTTGGGCGCTGCCCTGCAGCCACTCTAGCAAGCACTCTTCGTGAAATACGTGCTCGCACGGCAGCTTGACCACGTTCATTCCAGCGCACTCCTCATCATCCCACTCACTTAAGCAGACACTGCAACATTCTATACTACATAAGCCTTCAACTGCTTCGATCAGATTACATTGCGAGTTGACAACCACATCCTCAAGCGACAGCACAGCCAATCTAAGCTTCGTCTCGCTCTCGATCTGCTTGTCGGGATACTCGAGGAAGTCGCGTAGTATTATGTACAGCTCGACCAACTGCTTCTCCTCGGCGGTCGTCACTGCATCGATCCTATTGACTACATCGATTGCCATTTGTATGCTAGCAACAATCTTGACCAGCGACTGCACAAATGTCTCAAGCGCCGCTCGCCGCACAGCAATAATTATATTGTTGTCGCTGCGGAAGTGGCGGCGCGGAAAGTCAGTCTCAAGAAGATTATCGAGCATTTGCACCAGAGCCACATGGCCAGAGCCACTGCTTAAGTGCCGGTGAAATTGCTTCATCAACTTGCGTAGCTGTTGCCGCACAGCGTAAAACTCTGAGTAGCGCTTGGCGATGCTCCATTTGTTATGTGTGCTACGATACGCAATGTCCATGCGGTACATCGTGGCAGGTGCATTGATCCCGCCAGACAGCGCCACCTCGGTGCTAATGCTAAGCGAATCCTTAGCCTTCTCATGCACGCGCTGTAGACGTTGCACTTGAGTGCTTGCTTCCGTCATGGTGGTGTTAAAGCTGCTTTTAATTGATTTGCTTGCCCGTCTTGCTCGCTACGGTTGTTTTTGCTAAATAAATATTGTCGCGCAAGATGTAATATAACGACGAGATGGTGCGGCCGTGAGCAAACACTTCAATTTGTGGCTAACAACCAACACGACACCTATAAAACACAGTAATGGGTGTCCAACGCGTTGCACAGGTTATACCGCAAGCGGCTGTTTGCCCGCCTTACTGTTTCAGAAGTGAAGACGATACGTCGTGGCCACAAGATTAAGTATTAATAGGTGTATGTGGGTATTTTGGTGCGTCGCTTTAGGCGGGTTGAAGTGCAACCTTCTTGCGAGTGGGGTCATAAGGCTCAAAGGTCATCGAAGTAAACTTGACATAGGCCTTTAAGATGCCGCTGAGATGAAGCGTGCTATATTTTTGTCAAATCAGACGATTGCGCTACACTATAAACGGTATCACTAACGTCCTGTACAACAGCACTGTAGTAATTTTGTTGCCTTGTGTAAAGCACACCACAAACTTTCATTTCTTGCCACGTAAGAATAAAAAGGAGCATGAACAAGTATGTGACGAAGCCGTTACTGGCGGCGGAGAGTTTGCTTAAACTTGGTTTTTAATCCTCTAACGATGTTATCGACATTTGCTTCGTGCGTTGGGCAGCAACGAGATGGACGTTGCACTCATGACGTTCGTGAACTGTCTGGGTGCGATCATCATGGTGTCTGTGGTGGGGTTTCACTACCTCACAGCCAAGCCTAAAGATGCCGACATGTAGGCAGATATGTCAAAATGATCAAGCAGGTACGTTTCGCGTTCGGCCCGATCACTTCATTATGACACTTATGCATTGGCGTTTTAGCACGTTAGGAGAAACTTTGCGAGGCACGTTCTGATTGAATCGGTAACTTTACGCACCGGGCTTTGGCTTTCATGATACGTTCACCAGCTAATTGGAGAATTTTGTAATTTCATAAAATAAAGAAAGTTTATTTGACGATTGAGCTAGTCGTACAACCAAAAAAAAGTAAAGCGAGTGATTATCGAATTACCTAAATTATTCTTTTGAACCAAGATCTCTTGTACTATTAGAGTTAATATGCTACTCTGTGCGCCTTACAAAAATGAGAATACTGTTAAAAAATTACACTTCCATAATAGCTAATAAATCGTCGCACGAAAACACTACTATTTCTGTGTAATCGCAGCTACGGAAAAATAGCTATATATACGTTAACTGTATTATACGGGATTAGTGAATTCCAATCTAAAAGTATAAGTTTGTTTAATTTGTTGTAATTTATTTAATTTGTATAAGTTGCGTTTCATGTCCTGAGCGCCTGGCCACACACATCGACCCGCCGAAAAATGAAGGCCATATACAAGCTCTTGTGTTACAAACAAAGATCGCTCCTTCTTAGCGTTGTAATCTTATCTTCACCGCTTTTCTATTTACATATGTATGCTAGAAATTTTTTTCGGGCCTTGACATCATGCGGTGGGAATAAAATAAGTTGGTCTCAATCATAGCTCGACACCCACGATGTTGTGAACGATGTGTTCCAATGCTTTGTGCTTCCAACAGACTACTCAAGAATACTATTATTTGCGGAATCTTTTTATTGCAACGAGCTCAAGCTTGAAGCTACTTGCCGTTAAAGATTACCTGAATATGATATGCATTTTCCAATCCACTCGCCATTGCTGTCTTCGTATACGGCTAACGAAGAATATTAGTCAAGTTTTTGTGTGTGTTAACTTAATGCAGCGTCGTAGTCAGACGCACAAGCGACAAGCCCTGATGAGTTCGACGAGTGAGCGTACTGAGAGCAGCTTAAGGCTCGGTCGCTCCGGATCGACCAATAAATCAGTGTCATTCACGCGTGCAGCGTCACAAAAACCTTTTTTTCTTTCCGATAAATAAGAATTTATTAAGCCTAATGGTATTCGTATGCAAGCATTAATGAGGGTTGCCAATCCGACAAAGGATCGACCCGCAAATCTACTGTAGTCCTTACCCCGTTGGAAAGTATGTGTTAATCATAGATGAAAACTAAGTGAGATTTGTATAAATTTGTGGTTGCTCGAGTTGCATAACGGGCCGTTGCATAAGGGCGAGCTTTTGTATCAAACGCCCGCTTCCCGCTAGTGTAAGCCATTAGATTAGATATAGGAAGATTGCCGGAAGACCATGACGATTTAGATGCGGACTTAGTATCTAGATCACTGGTCTTGCGACCGTATGGTAGAAGCGCTAACAGCTTGAGTAAGATGTATCCAAAATGTACTTTGAGCTCACAGACGCACAAGTTTTTGCTTCTTGTGGTTAAACTTTTTTAGTACAATCAGAACTATTAGTCGAGCGTGATTCTCGACGCGATGAAGCGTTGTGTTACAATGTTTTAGCTCGCTGGAGGTTCTCGCAATCCCCAAAAGGTTATCTAATTGAACGCTAGTAATAACAATGCGGGGTGGCTTTCTAGAACGAGTTCGAGGCACTCATTTCTTCCGAATACTTTTATCACCGAGATAAGTTTTTGAGCGAGATTTGATGACATGATAAAAGCTTGCAAATAATCGCTGCGGTCGCGCGGGAACGCTAATTTTTACATTAATTTTAAGCAAAGAACGGTCTCAGGAAATTTCTTACGGCGCGCAAAAAGATGAGCTTACCATGGTTTGCATCAGCTGGGAAGCACACGCTGGGAGGTTTTTCTCCCTCCAATCGGACTCGCCATCCAAAAAGGCGAACAAACCTCTTACAAGATGATGCCTTGCATCGGTGTCGGATAAGAGAGCCACTTAGCTTTTGTTGATGACTTTGTTCACTAAAGTAAACCGTTAAATGTACCAAGGGCTTACGTCTTTGACTTACTCTTACTAAATGTTGTCAACACCATATAAAAAGGATTACGGGTCGGGTCTTTGCTTTCGGAATCAACATAAGCTTTTCTATCGTTACGTGCAAGGCTTTTGCATGGACGGTGAATATGATAGCAGGTCTAACATCTTTTTCGCTTGCCCACGGGTAAGTCATTTTGATAGTGTTGTCGCTAATTATGGAGATATTTAATGCCTTAGCGGGTAAAGATCCAGGCAAGTGATTGCCGGAGCATCTAAAGCACTCATCGTCATTTGATTAATCAAAGTGAAGATGTTTGCAGACCAAAAGGCACGCGCTTCTGGTGGTGTTAAAATAGACTATCTTTTCGAAACACTTTTTGCCTTTGTTGTAGGCGCAGCTTTTGTTAACGGCACAGAAGAGAAAGCTTAAAAACGTAGCCAATATGATGCTAAAAAACGATATCTAGAGAATTGCTAGGTCATCGGCCGACTTTGGCCGGCTGTCAGCGCTCTTCACCGCGTATTAAGTCATTGTTATGACCATTTCAAATTTCTGTATAGAGCCAGAATGTAATAAACAATCTACTGATAAGTGTGCTCCGAGTCTTTTAGAGATAATGTAATGGGCTTTTACAGAAAACCGAGCTTTTGTATTTACAAAGCCTGTCTCTCGCTGGAAGAAGCTTATAGAATAGATGCCTCTTGGTACACAATCGGCTCTATCGGTACTCACATTGGTTTGCGCTTCAAAATATTTCGGATCCATTTTTATAAAAAGAAGCATCTGCGTGATCTGCCGTGATCAATTGAGTCTCTTCTCAAAAATGGAAGTAGAGCCAAAGCACATAAGTATTGCGTTAGGAATCTATATTTTTTATTCGGGGGTCTTGAACAGGTTCTCACTGATAGACCGTAGCAATATGTGAAGTGTGGATCAGACGTGTGTTACACTGAAATATGATACAAACTGCTGCGCGTAATGTTACAATTTCTATTCAGTACAGAAATTATTTTCCAAAAAAATGCTAACCACGTTGACAGTTTTTGGGTACAATTATGTTGCCGTCCTCAGAAATACATGGCATGAATCGATCACAAAGACCTAGAGCCCAGAAAATGCCCTCATTTCTCATTCTCAAAAAATTAATACTGCACCAGTAGGTTTACTCAACCATAGACCAATTCATCAGTCGTAAACATCCGAAGCTCTTACAGATCTCTGGTGTACTAAGATCTTACCTTGACCCATCTCCGTGCATACTGAGTGTAATATCCTAAACTATATTGTGAACACTCATGCAAAACATCTAGTCATGTAAAGGAAAAGGACTCATCCCCCTTAAAGCGCACATACTGTTAGAGCAAAAAACGTCTTCAAATGATGTGAGCTAGGTGGGGTATCAGTATAAGCAGCAAAGACAACTCCTGCACATTGCAGATGTGCGCTTGGAGGAGCGAGCACCCAAAAACACTGCTTTTCGCCACAATGCCAGCCACATGCACAGTGGTCTCGGCGTCATTGGCGACGGTGATAATTTATACGCGATAGCAGCGACACACCTTTCATAATTGGAAGTTAGGCGTTCGACTACCGTCAGCAAGCCGCAAGAGCAATCACTCTGGCGTTGTCAATCAAGTCATCACGCCATGGGCCTTTTACAGTATACCAGGTGAGCACTTCGGATGTATCTGACGCAAGACAAGATTACTCTCAGCGATTTCGAAAGCTTACTTGCAGAACGTATACCAGTGGTTGCTATCTTCTTAAGGACTAATATAGCCCACTCTATCGTGCGGGCCTATGTAACCTACTCACAGACTTATTTCCCCGCATTTGGATGCATCCCTGTGGTACAACGATACCTAAAATCAGACCTATAGTTTCGAAGTTTTTATCAGCCAGTGAACTTGACTCTCGCGTGTACGTCTTAAAGAATGCAGTGGTTTTGAGCTCACTTTAGGCATGTATCTACTCCCTCTCTTGAAAAAAATCGTACACACGATCGGGGGAGAAACATTGCATATTAAAGTCCTTTTGTGCGAGATTGGGCGGCTGGTACTTATGATCTTTCCCCAACAATTCTCTAAAAAGCAAGTCATACTTTTTCATGTTAAGGACAAGAAAGAGCTCCGCGCACTTCAAATCCATAAATTTTACACTCAAGACGGATTTAACTCCAGGGACGTCAAGAATCCTCACACTAGATAGTCATATTGTAATTGACGATTTTTGTTAAAGATTTATTTATGTATATAATGCTCAACGACTTAAGAAATTTTTCCGACGTGCCAAAAATCCTCAAGGCTCGAAATGGGTTGTATATCGTTTGCATGAAAGAGCAGCCTTGTACTGCTGATTATACCTGTCGAGCTCTAGATTTTTATGGTTTGTTTACACTACCCATCCATACTGGGGCCAAGCTCTTCTCCCGTAGAGTACCCCATTCTTGCTGATGACAATTCTACCTTAATTTTGTGAGTACGCCTTTTGCGAGTGAAACTAAAAAAAACGGATCCTTACGGAAAAGACAATCACGTACTCTTGCGTCAAGCAAGAGTACGTCATAGCCTAGGCTCATTGAAGCTAAATCGAGTCAATGAGTTTACGGACATCGCTACCCTGGGTCTAAAAATACGAGGAACTTGTGCAGATTATCAAGCCTATTGCTAAGTAGTTTTCGGCTCACGTATATATTCAAGCTTAGCGGTTACATACTCAGTTGTATAAAAATGCAGCTCAAGTATTAAGCAGCCAGCCACGAAGGCATGCTACCAATGAGAAACTCGTAACTGAATGAGTGTTACTGGTGCGGTCGTGGAAAGATAACGTGTCTAGACAGGATTAAAACAGCTGTACAAAGAAAAATTTCTTTCTTAATGCCGCTGGTGCGAGCGGGCGAAAACTTTGTCATGTCACCGCTTGCACAGACACTCACGGGTATTTTTTTGCTGTCTCTGGTTCGAGCAAAAGCAGGCTTTGTCTTCCTGCTAGTAATCGAGAAAAATGAGAACTTTATCACTGTGATAAGACCATTACTTTGATGCGAAGATCAATATATTCATCGCCCTGCGACCGATCGAGGCGCCGTCAGCGAAGGTGAGCGCTTTACTTTCCAGTGTGGCGTTTGGCTTGCTTATGGGCTGCTTCACGATAATTCGCACTTGCGCTCTAAACTTTCTCGTGCTGAAGCAAGGCAAATCGTTGTTATACGGCTATTTCTTTCGACGCGTATATTCGCTTAGGCATCGTAATGAAGCCGATAGATATTGCCTCGTAGATCGATCGTCTTCGACATGAGAGTAGGCACAAATCAAGTCCTTTTCATCCGTGCCAAACCCTCTTTGCTTGAAGTTTATTTTGCTTTTTTGCTTCACAACGAGTACGCTGTGGTGCTCTCATACGCTCGAGGTTTAACTCCAGACATCCATGCCTCTATGCCAAATCCAGTAAAGTCACTGCTTCTGACAATTAATCAGAGGTACCTCACGCGGTAACCGCATTAATCACGGCCATTAAATGCTCCGTTGGTAATCTAGAAATCGTGATCATCGCGCAACTGTGTGCAACGGGCCAGAGCATGTGCTGACTCAGGTGGGCATATGTTTTGGTACCGTTTATGACAAGTGTGCAAGAAGATGTCTGGGTCGAGAACTTACTGACTAGATTGGAAATTCGAAGAACCCGACAGCAGCCAACCCTTCGAACTCACGTTACATTTTCATGTCACTACTGCAGGCGGTGCATTAAAACTAATTGTCGCTAGCCTTTAGTCCAGTGAATACTCCGCGCGCTCCATACTCAGAAGTGAACAGCATTTTTGCGCTTGTCGTACTTGTGAGTGCTTTCATCAAAAACCTTAGTTTGTGAGGACTCTGTTGAAGTCATCGTGGGACTTAATGAGCCACATTGCGCACCGCGGCATGAAATATCACTTCCGTAGAGATTATAGCATCTCCGCTTCAAGAGACGACGGTCAAGCAGAGGCTCCCAAGTGAGAAAAAATCCAAGCTGAGACTTCTGACGTACAGAAAGTCAAGAAGGAGCTTTTGTATACCAAACTGACAAAAAATCTTGCTTAAAAAGAGGGATTGTAACGGTCGAGGAGGGGCTCTCTTGGCGTTGTTCATGGGTCATCGGCACGGAAGAGAGAATTTTTTAGTATTTGGATGAGGTTGTTTTTAAATCAGCAAAAGCGCTCTCAGTCCAGCAACAGCAACTATTCACGCTAAAGTCCAGACACAAGCGTTTTTACAACCGTATGAAGAGATGCAGCTGTTTGTATTCCAGCAACCATCTCTTCGAAAAACATCACGTAATTAAGCTTGAAGAAGGAAGTACAAACCGTGCTCGCACATTGAAAGTCACAAGACCATCTAACGATAAGTCGCTTACTCTCCTGAAAGCATTTTAAAATTGGACCGAAGCCATGTGGCTTAGAGCGGAAAGATTGATTAACGGGATCGTGCAAGCAGTGTACAGCGAGATATCGCTGCCTCGACTACAGAAATCGAAATTGAAGGCTGTACGCGAAGAGCGTTTTGCGAACTTGCCATTGGAGGGGCACTTTGCGACTTCGAAAAGCCAATGTACGACAACTATCACAAGCTTTTATATTTTCCCCGACCAGATAATCGCCAATTTTATTATCGGCTGATGAAGGTGAATTGATGTCGTGCATGTCTTATATTTTTTACTCAACAATGGCCCCTTCCTCGACACCAAGTCAAGTTAATCAAAACGCTGTTCAAGAACCAGCTAAAGGCCGGTTATGTGCACGAGAACATCTCTCACCGCACTAAAGTTTGCCCTTTTGCGTGAAATAGGCTTCGAGCTGGTATCGCGTTCTTCAAGCTTTTAAAAAGCTGGACAATGCCACCATCCTACCAGAGGCTCTTACAGACAAGAATTGATTCTCAACTCTATGGATGAAGGACAATTTTTTTTAGATAGTGATAAGGTCAAGCTTATCAGTCATAACTCCGAGCAAAAATCTTATAGACTGTGCTGGGATGCCGTATAGCTAAGAAAATGTCCCGCCAAACCACATGGTGTTCCATGTAGTTTGTTCGATTCGCGACTTTGTGCCGAGTTTTTCTGTGAACAGCCGCTCTGTGGTCTTAGTGCAGTTGGAATATGCTTGAGATGAATCAACATAATATCTAATTCACGCGCGAGATCTGTCTGTGCGTCAGCCTCAAAAAGTGTTTTTTGTGCATCGGATAATCTGGGTACAATGTGAGCAAATAAGGCTTATGTGCTGACCCGTTATAAATGACTCTTATCCGTGCATGGCCAACACTTGGTTAAATCGTGTCAGCGGCTCGGATTGACAGATTACTTGCACAAGTAATTGAAGTACAATGGTTCATAGATTTAGCGGCTATCGTCTTTAGTGTAGAAGGCTACTCAATGGTATTGCTATGATAAGCTTTAAGCGGCATTCGACGCCGTGAAGAAGGGTTTGGCAGAAGCCATTATCTCGTCGCTTCCTGAACACTCTTCTTGCGAACATGACGCAAGCAAGTTCACCACCGGCAGCTCTCTTATGTAAAGTCGACGACGTAGATCAAGAGCGCGTCATCAGCTACCCGTTACGACTGATTAAGGCCGCCGAGAGATATTATTTGTCCGCATCAGCAGCTCCTTGGTATACGTTTCACGTCGATAACGATCTGTATACGTCTTCTTGGCACGCGTCATCCCCCTCTTCATCAACTGTAATTGGTGACTACGACTTCCGGTTACACTAGCTTTCTGGAAACTCGTCCATCAGCTGCAAACATTTTAATTTTGGGAGGATTGGAATAGCCACAGTCACAGGTTTTAACAACGGTGCTCTTAATGGTATCCATGTCTTGCCCATGTACAAATATAACATCACATGGAGTGATAAAAAACCTCTCGGGCATTCAGATGAGTAACTTGTGGCCTCGAAACGCGACGTTTTTTTATCGCGAAATGGGCCATCGTGCGCTCCTTAACATATGGATACCCGCCATTTTAAGCCAGGTGACTCAAGCCTTTTAATGCTGATCAGATGCGAAATGTTCCAGCGGCACATACAGCGAGCAGCACTCTTAGTTAATCTGTCACACGAAAAAAAGTGCCTAACACACGCGAAAAAGCCAGAGCTCTTGGAGCAGCAAAGACGTGATTTCTAAAACGGCAAAGCCAATATAAATCTCGCGAGTAAGCTGACTCTATTCGGTCTCGCGATCGGTCGTTTGTGGATATCTCCTGCCCTCCTTGCGAGCTTTACGACGCGACTACAAATCTTGGTAAGTCAGAATGCCTGTACCGCCGCTTTGGCTCTCCATCGTTGATAAAGTTGAGCGGTGAAACTTGCCGCACCCTCAAAAGCATTTGCGACCACGCAGACGACGATTCCAAATTCGAGTGATTTTCCCTAGACAGAGATTGCAGTTGCGTCGCTACGAAAGGGCAAATGGTTTGTTTTGCTACAATAGGATTTGCTGGAAAATCGCCAGACCCTTCTTGGATATTGCCGAGAACAACGGGGACTAGAAGTGCGATACACTTCTGCAGGCAAGTGATACTCTGATTAGCGGCCATTGAGGCCAAGAGGATTATATATGTATTTACCAAATCCACTTGCCAAGTCGTTGGTCACGTCTGTGAAGACCTGTAAGACCTGCCAAAATGTCAAGCTCTCGACTCCAATGTTGGCTCCTATATTGATCGTTTAGTTTCGACAGACGGTTGTAGAATGCTCTGACTAGCCAAAAGAAAGTAGCTTCACTAGAAAGACGGCTCTGGCATTGGATTAAATCGAAAAGCACAATTATAATGTATTAATCTGTACGCAGGTTACGATGATAAAGAAAGCTGTTGAAATGGCGTTTGAACGATTGCGCGGAGGCTGTTGCAATATGGAATAAGAGTCAACGAGCGCTTCTTAAGTAAGCCGCGGTCTATTGGTTGCATGCTGGGGTGAGGCGGAAGGGATTGATACCCGCATTCTAAATTTACACTATCACCACATTATGCTTAAGCCGACACATCTCGTAGGTGGGTTGTTTCCGACCGATCAAGTGAGTGTATTGTTCTTAAACACACAGAAGTGAAGTTTCATGTTGTAATATCCTAAAGTTCATCCAATATTAAATTTGACTGTTCAATATAAACGTGTTGATGTTAGTGCTCAAGAAAGTCTCCATGCTGGGTGCATGCCATCCTGTGTCGAGCTCCAAATTAATTTTTTGGGACATAGTTTCTGCCCATGCTACTGCATCGAATCTAGTGTATACACTTAATTATGGGTGGGATAAGATAAACATTTTATTGCATAAATTAGTATTATAACTACAATTAATCGCACTTGTCCATCCCTGAGATAGTAAACGATCGCTCACTGGAAATTTTGCATGCTTCCTCTGTGCAAGCTACTGTGGGACCCCGCCACACATTGACTTTCCAATGAATAAGTACAAGTTTATTTTTTTCGCAACAGGCAGTACGCTGGTTTACGTCAGCAGTGGAATATGGGGTGATGTTTCAACAATGCATCGCACATACATGAGAATAAAAACATAATTTTCAAACAAAACAGCAGTAATCCAGCGGACACTTGATAAAAGAAATTCAAAATAAGCCTAATTTTATACCTGCCACTCAACGAATAGAATTCATAACACTATCATAAAAGCAGTTTTGTTTTCAATAAAACTTATTTTTATCGTGGTGGGGGTTCCCAATTAAAATTATCAAAAAGTTGGTACTCCATCGGAATTTTGTCCGGAAAATTGACCATGTTGTCAATCCCCTTCAGTGTCATGGACGTAAATTCGGCATCAAAGTTCTCAAAGGCTCCCGCGCGAGGTCGAAGGGGCGGAGCATGCAGGGTTCGACGAAGCAATTTTGTCCAATCAATGTGATGTGTTGCAAAGAATGCATGTTGCTTGATTGCCGTCACGCCCCCACCTCCTGCTTGGCGTGCCCCCAGTCGTTTCTGCGGATCAATTTGCAATAATCGTTGCATCAAGTCGCGCGCTTCGTCACTCATCGTAGCTGGAAACGAAACTGCACCCTCCATGATCATTGCATACAATTGTGTTCTACTTGTAGCCGCGTAGAAGGGAGGATGGCCCGTTAAAAGCTCATACAACATGCAACCAAGAGCCCAAAAATCCACCGTCTTGCCATAGCCTCGAATGGAAGAGGTCGAAGAACATTCATTCAGTGCCAGCACCTCAGGAGCAATGTAATCTTTCGAGCCACAAAACGTCAAAGCAAGTGTCCAGTCGTCGACGTCTGGTTTCGACAATCCAAAGTCAGCAAGACGGACGTGCCCTTGTTGATCGAGCAAAATGTTTTCGGGTTTGAGGTCCCGGTAAATAATGTCATGTTGATGCAAGTGTTCGAGAGCCAAGAGGACTTCGGCCACGTAAAAAGCCGCAACGGATTCAGTGAATTGACCGTGTTGCGACAGGTGAAAGAAAAGCTCGCCACCTGGACAGTAATCGAGCACGAGATGCAAGTGATGAATGGTCTGGAAACACGCGTGCATCTTGACAATAAACGGATGATCACGACACCGAGTCAAAACGGTTTTCTCGGCTCGTGACAGTTCAATTTGGTTCTGTGCTGCAATGACGCGCTTGTTGAGCGTTTTAATCGCCACCAACGAGCCTGAAGGCAAGTGTCGAGCTACCATGACGTGGCCAAAACCGCCACGTCCAATGACTCTAAGTGGTTCGTACTGACGTAGCATGTATCCCCCACTATAACTCTCAGCAATACTCACAGCTTGGACCAGTCGAATGTCGGTCATGGGTGCTGGCCCCGAATGTTTCTTTACAGGTGACGGTGGACAAATATGTTGTACAACGGATGATGGTGCTGTAGCAGGTGGCGTGACGGAAGATGCTGGGGAATGCGCGAAAGCCTTTGCTTTCTGCACAAGCGACGTTGGTGACAAGAACCGCGTTTGTGGTTTGAGTGGACTCTTCGCGGACTTCAAAGGAGTAAGACTTTCAACAGGTGCAGAAAGAGTCGTGTTTCGTTTAATCGAATCTGAAAGATGTGGTGCCGTCTTGACAATTTCAAGTGCAGACGGCAGTGACGCTACTGCAGGATTTCGACTGTGGTTCTCTTGCACCTTGTGTAGTCTCGCAGCTTTAGTGCAGGGTCTTACGACGCTAGTAGGGTGTGAACATTCGGTAGGTAATGCAGTACTCTTAGCTCCAAGCGATTGTACGTCAGCAACGCAAATCGCCAACTGCTGATGTCGATGCTGTTGTACTGCTGAAGTATATTGACAGATCATTGTCATTGGGACGGGATCAAAATGTTGAAAGGGTTCCGAAGCCGAGACGAAGCGAAGACGTGGGTCGAAAATCTGCTGCTGAGTACGCTGTACTAGCACGGAGAAGCGTCGCGTTGCGTCCGACTGCTGCATCGTGCGAATTTGCTGAGATTCTTCCCGGGGCCAGATAAAGTGAAAGAGACTGCGACCAGCATTCTCAACAAATCCATTGACACATAAGTCATGACAATGCTTTGGACTAATGTCCTGTTCTGCTACCACTCCCTCCTGCTTATCCAACCTAAATTGACGGCATGGCTGCCCTCGTTGCAAAAGCGACGTTCTAGTGGTTTGATCACGAGGTAAACTGTTCTGACTCGTTGGTTCTGCTATATTGTTGCTATTATCAATGGGGTCACTCGTGGTGCTTGTGCTTTGACGATTGACCTTATACAGACTCGTGCGTGCCCCTTTCATGACTCGACAAATGACAGTGTTATTGTCGACTTGAGAACTCGCGGCCTCTAACTCAGTCTCGCTCTCCAATCCCAACCGATTGTCTTCGTCACTGCAGTCATTAATACTGCTGCAAGGAGTGCCTCGAGTTCGACGAACCCATTGAGGGAGAAGATTCGACAGGGTGATCAATCGTGACAAATTACGAACTTTGATGCTACGACGACCATTCTCAGCCTCAAGTCCGTTCCTAGTGAATTCAATCTGACGAGACTTGGCTCCTGCAGCATTCATCGTCTTCTTGATGTCATGCATTGCCATCGATGTGTATCCATGGAAATGGAGTATAAGCGTTCCTGAGTATCAAAGATTAGATTTAAAACCATAAATTCTACTCTTTGAGTCACGTACCCCAAACTCGTAAAGGAGTTCGAAGTTCAATGCAAAAGTTGCCAGGCATTGCCGACGACGCGTATGAATGAACGAAGTATTCCGAATTTTGCAAGGAAAGGACTCCACACGGAGTAGTGGCGGCCGGGTGCTGAAAGTAAAAGAGGTACCCTACACCAGACAACTGTGAGTCTGCGACTCCCTCTCTCTTTTCTTTCAACACAAATTCCTACCGTCTAAAATGACAAAGACTCGCGAGACCGTCTTGTTCGTATTCCTCCCTCGCTTGGTCAATACTGGTTGCGTCCGGAGATTGATACCGTGAAAAAAAGTCGTGCGCTCGCACCGAGATTCCACCCCTGTAGGCTGGCCAACTTGTGCGACTGGAGCTTTTACGTTCTCACGTTCAACCATTTGCGATATCTATTCTGCTTTATGACGAGGCAAAGAGCGGACGGGGAGTTTGCAATCGTAGAGAGCTCACGAGAACACCGGGCACATTTAAGTGATTATAAGAATAGGCACGCCAAGCGTACCATGTCCCAGTTTAGCACCTCTCTTTTCGATTATATATGATCGTTTACTTGCCGGAAAGGCAACCGTGAAAAAAACCTCTAGAAATCTTTTTCAAATTTACTGCTAGAAAATTTGTATCGTTAAATTTCTTACGGTCGATGTCGCACTGTAATAGATTACTTCCACAGCTTGTTAATCGACATGTTTTGCTCCGAGTCTTTCTTCATGACTTTCGACACGGCCATTTCAAAATCTTCTTGTGTCACGTGGATTCGACGCTCACGTAAAGCAAACATGCCTGCTTCAGTGCACACGGCCTTACACTCGGCACCCGATGAAGTCGGCATTTTTTCTGCAATCACCTTGAGATTAATGCCACGCAACAAATTCATCTTTCTCGAATGAATGCGCATGATGTCAATGCGCGACTGGATGAACAGCATCAAAAACGCAATAGTTCGTGAGAATAACGTATACCAACAATCTACTCGCTATAAACGACAGCATACGCACTCCTTCTGTCGGGTTTGGAAACTCGATTTTTCGGTCAATCCGACCGGGACGCAACAGTGCAGCATCTAAAATGTCGATACGGTTGGTTGCCATGATGACTTTAATATTTTGTGCTGGCTCAAAACCATCGAGTTGATTTAAGAGCTCGAGCATCGTACGCTGCACTTCCGAGTCTCCACCGCCGCCTTCCATACGCGAGCTACCAATCGAGTCAATTTCATCCATAAAAATAATGGACGGTGACGCTTCACGAGCCATGACAAAGAGCTCGCGCACCATGCGTGACCCTTCTCCAATGTATTTTTGCACGAGCTCAGCACCAGAGACGCGAATGAACGTACAGTCGGTATGATGAGCTACAGCACGAGCCAATAGCGTCTTGCCCGTACCAGGAGGTCCATACAGTAAAACTCCTTTGGGTTGTGCCACACCCAGAGCCTCGAAGAGCTCCGGGTGCTTAATAGGCAGCTCAATCACCTCTTTAATTTCGCGGATCTGCTTGTCTAAACCGCCAATCATATCATACGTCGAGTCGGGCACCTTTTCTACCTTCATCAAGCTTACGAGCGGGTCCACCTACGACAAAAAACGTATTAAAATAAAGACTTTAACGTCTTTTGTATATAAAATTTGACAATCCAAAGAGTTAGCAAGCGCACCTTGGTTGGCAAGATTTTGTGCAGCACATAGCTGTCGTTGCGCAAGGCTACACGCGTGTTAGGTGTGCACTTCGCAATGTCAATGGCCTTGTCAACGTCCACGACGTATTTGCCCTCGGGGTTGACCTTAACAAGCACCTTGGACTTGCCCATTTGCTTGACCACCTCGCCAACATACGAGCCTGGCTCCTGTAAGAGCTGCAACTCTTCACGCAGCAAGCGAACTTTATAGTTTATACAAAAAAAGCGGTACCGATCAGACTCCTTAAATTAATCAAAAGTGATCCAATACATGCGTCCTACCTTTCGAGTTGAGCTCGTTGCGCTGCGCCTGGAGACGCCGCAAATTCTGCGTTTCATCGCGCACTGTCAGTTCCAGATGTTCGATCTTTTGCTCGTAATAGCTGGTGAGCCCTGCGCTGTCATCTACCGACGTCATCGCAACGTCCGCCGTCATGATCAATTTAGACAAATTAGCGTAAATCTCCCCACTGGATCGCGCATTCATTCGTATTTAACTCGTACACGACTGTACCTCATTTTTGATGGGGTTTACATAATCACGACTCTGGCTGGCGGTGAGGTTTGAACACCGATACCGCAATGGTAGCAACGCCCAAGTTCCACGTGACGCAAAACGCCGCTTGGGTCTTTGTGCATGTACATGTACCATTCGTTCGCGTGTCAGACATGGAATTCTATGTCGATGGCGTCGCTTTCACATTTTACTGCAAGCCATACTTGCTCAAGTTGCACTTCCCATTCGAAGTAGTGGACGACGAGCTCGCCAAGGCCGTGTACGACCCCAACAAGGTACATGGATCCATCACTGTGACAATCTTATGCGCATTGTAATTACAAGTGACACGTAGGAGAATGGTACCATTGTGGTACATTTGCTTAAAAAGGAACCTGGTCAGCATTTTCCAGACCTTGACCTGCTCACCAAATTGCTTCAGCCGCAACGTCTACCCGCTAGCATTACAGCAAACAAGCAAGCGTAAGCATGCAATGTATATTACAAGTCCTAAGTACATTGCAATGGTTTTAATGTGCTCGTTTTCCTTGCCACAGTACCAGCAAAGGTCCGCTGATTGAAGTACTGGAATCGTCGAATACTGCCACAATCGACACCTTTCAAAAAGAAAACGAAAATCTCAATGCACTAATCGATGGCAAGTTGCATGTTGCTGCTGGAATGGCATCCGTTCATTCCAAACAAACAAATTCATCGCTATTGAACCTCGAGCCAACAACCACCACTAAGCCCGTTGACTCAATTACGCTCGCCCCGGATCTAGCAACTGGATCATCTAGTGTGCGCATTACTGACCTCGCACCATCGTACGGGTTCAACAATGCATACAGCAATTTTTTTCGTGTCTGGCACGGCGAAGTAAGCGAAATTCTGTCGCTGCCTGATCCGGACAACACTCGGCCGGAACAGCGTCGTACCCTTCGTGAAAAGGCAGAGGAAGCGATGTTTGACATTGAGCGCTACCTCATGGACGTTGCAAACCAGCAAGAGGATATGTACTTTGAGCTAGCCATGTCGTACGAGCCTTTCTGGAGAAAGTTTCCCGTCTTGGCATCTGCTACTGTCACCCGAGCGAGCACAAGAGTAAAAGTGACAAAGTCATTAAGTAAACAGATAGATTCGGACATACAAAGCGTGAGTGACAGTATCAAACGCTTGGATCTGGATGTCCCGCCACTACGTACGTCATCGGTCTCATTTACTGACACGGAACAAAAGTTGCTGCTTCGTCTTCCACGCAAAGAGTTCTTGCTGCCAGCGGATAGCTTGAATGAGAAGCAGGTACTTGGCGGTCTTGTGGATATTCTCATCAGCTTTGCGTACGAGCAGTTGACGACTCAAGGTGATAGTGGAGTGGAATCCACGTGGACGTTAAGCATTTTAAGCCCGACACTGGCGTGGCTCGATTCAAATGCCGATCTGCGCGCCGTCGTACGCTCAACGGTACGCCGCATGATTACCTATCCGTTCTTAAGGCAGTACGACCTCGCCGTGCGCTGCGTACAGGAGGCAAGTGACATTTTAAAGCGTGGCAAGCGTGTTGTACTTCGAGCATTGTTAACGCTCTATCGGATCGTCGAAAAGTCGGAGACACAATACCTGCTCAATGCACTCTATGTACAAGACTACTGTGTATGGATTCAGTCTGTCATGAATGAACGGCTGCAGCAGGTAAGCATAGAGCTAGACGCCCACATCGCTGCGTTTACGAAGAGTGAGACAGGGTGGGCATTGGAAGAACTCGAACGCAGCCTTGTTGAGACTGACCATGAGCACGACAGTGAATCATCGGAGTTTCAAGACAAATCTTCGGGCGAAGAAGAGCCCAACAGCATTAACGATATACGAGACGAAACGTTTGGACACAAAAACAAGCACAGAATAGACACGCCGCACGCCGTGTATAATTAGTAGAATGAGGACGCAGCCAGAAATACAGCGCTGGTGTAATAAGACTAGATTGCCTTTCTTCCTGTCTTCTCAGTACGCCATTTGTGTATGCAAGCAATACATGGTCCACCACACCACTGCTCGAGTCGCGAACTTACCGGGATCTCCGTCATCAACTTCGAAGCTGCCATTGCTTTTGACGGCGCGGCCTGGAAACGTAGGCGTTCAGATTGATGCGCACCGAGCCATGAGCGTCTTTACGTACCCACGAAGCGCCCAGTTCACGTCCCAGTTTCACGAACTGATGTACGAGAACGGATCACTGGAGAATTACGCTCGAGTAGTAGAGCGTAGAGCCCAACGCTCCCGACTATTGCACGACAAGATAGAAAAGTTACGATCAAAGGAACCGTTTGTCGTAGAGGAGGATGATGCAAAGCGCAAGCAGAGGCGAATGCAGCGTGAAGTAGCTCGTCAACGGCGGATCTTACACTTGCGTCAGGAAGCAAAACAAGCGGATGACCAAGCTCGTCAAACCGTTGCTGCTATCACGGTGCAACGAGTCATTCGAGGTGCCCTTGCACGGCGAATTGCCCGGGTGTTGAGGCTTGCCCAACGAACACACGGGGCAGCGTTAGTGCTGCAGCGAGCAATGAAAGTGTATGTGAGTCGACAGCAGGTCGAACGAGAGCGAGAACGGCGGGCAAGGGAACGAGATGAGGACCGGGAGCGTGAGTTGCACTCGGCTGCTACTGTTCTCCAGCGACAGACGCGCAAACATTTGAGAGCTCTGCAGGAAGCGCGTCAGCAGGCGACACTTGCTGCGTTTGCTGAAGACGAAGAAAGCGACGATGACAGTGAGGACCAGAGCAGCGACATGGAGTCCGAGACGCGACGATCTCTTGAAAAGGAACGGTCAGCTGACGAG
The DNA here is from genome assembly GCA_003676415.1 of Plasmopara muralis. Classification (NCBI taxonomy): domain Eukaryota; phylum Oomycota; class Peronosporomycetes; order Peronosporales; family Peronosporaceae; genus Plasmopara; species Plasmopara muralis. The sequence goes on along the minus strand of RCHQ01000046.1, from coordinate 201,690 downwards.
AAGGTTGCTGACGAGGCATTGAGGAGAGGAATTAGCTTGGACCTTCTTTTTTCTGATGAAGAAGACAATATTCTGCCAACGAAGTCCATGTCTTCGTCCAACAACACGCTTATTGATGCGGAAAGTTTACCATTGCGACCGCAGCCACCTTTATTGAAACCTCAAAGGAATATGACTGCCAAGCGAGTGGGTGGAGGCTACCGCCTAAGTCTTTCGTCATTCGACACTGCAATGAACGCATCAATCGAAGGAGATTCATCCGACAATTTAACCACTTACACCTCACCGTCACTTGACGCGAGAAAAGCTTTATCGAGTGCTACATGCGTTGATGAAATGTCTCAGCGGTACTCAAAACGCTCTCCATCGATGCACGGAGCTTCAATTGTCTCTTCGACGCTCGTTGCGCAATGTCTTTCTCCTGCTCAACAATCTTTTGTTTCAATCAAGAAAACATCTGAAGGGATGCGCATTGCAACTCCCGTGAAAGGCTCAGCAGGATCTCCTTATGCTATTGTGCAGCGTCTACTTCCTTGACCGTAGTCTAAGTCTAACACGCTTGCTTCTCTGTATCATGTCACATTTATAATGTCTACCACTTGAAAACCCTTCCATGTTGACTACTTCCTCTCATGCCGACTTGAATAGCTCTGCTCCAGTAAAATTGACGAGCGCCAGTCAGTCCCTGACTTGGCACGTCCGTCGCTATGCAGCTCTTTGCGAACTCGCAGACGCACTTTGTGACTGTGTCGGAGGATGGTCGTCTGAAAGTGTGGGATGTGGCCAATGGGGCCTTGCAACAGGAGCTGAAAGAGCGTGATCATCTAAGTTATCGGTATACGAGTTTAGCGTGGTCACAGCCCAAGGCGAAGAGCAAGAAACGTGGTGGAGCTAGTAGCATTGGACTGATTGCATTGGGTACGAGTAGTGGTAATATTGTGCTATGGGACTTGGCGTCGGGCGATGTCAAATACACACTTCAGGCAGAAGCTGTGCACGGCGCTGGCGCCGTCCAGGCGCTGACTTTTAACCCCCAGGGTTCGCTGTTGTACTCAAGCTCAAGCGAAAAGTACGTGCTCGAATGGAACGTTAAAAGTGGTGAGATGCAGCGCAAATTTCGCGTTGGTTCAGATGGCGTATCGGCGCTTGCAGTCTCAGCCAACGGCGAGGAATTGGCGGCCGGTGGCTCGGCGCTGCGCACGTTTGACCTGGCGTCGGGCAAGCGGAGCAGGAAGTTTGTGTCGGGTTTGTCATCTGCCGTCACAACGTTGCGCTTCGCCATGGCGGAGGATGCCCTCACATCTTCTAGGTTTCTTTTGGCAGCGACGGCCGGCTCCCGTTTTGTCAACATGTACGACCTCGAGCTCACGGAGCATGACGCGCCGGCAGTCACGTTGAGTCTACCTAGTAATCCCGACGCTCTGTTTGCACAAGCCTCTGTAAGCGAGACTGTGGCTGTGACTGTAAAAAAGAGTAAAAAGAGCAAAAAGAGCAAGAAGGAGAGTCAGGAAGCTGCTAAGCCTGTCGTGGATCTGCTTGTGGGTGCAAAGGCCTCGACCGGTGCCATGTTTTTGTGGGCACACAAGTACCAGCCCATGAACGACGCGTCCGCAATGGCATTGGCGTCCAAGCCGTTGCCTCCAACGCTCTCAATAGAAGAGAGCGCGGGTATTTTGCTGGCCGAGATGAGCTTACAGGAAGACAAGGACCAAAAGACGGAGGTCCTCGTAGCACGTGGGTCGCTCGTCAAGCCTGTGTTTGAAAAAGTTTCTCTTGTGGAGGAACATTCGCCGAGTCAATGGAAAAGTCAGCTCACTTTTGCACCGATCAGTGATGCTTTGCTGCTTACAGCTGAGCGTGCCGCAGCGGCAAGTAAAAGCAGCAGTAAGCGACAGAAAGTAGACGCAGGTGCTAATGGGGAAGAGACGCACGTGCCAACACTGAGTGAACGTCGTGCGCTGGCAAACTCCATGGCCGTGGTGGACGAATCTACGAGCTTTGAAGAGCTAGACGGTGTAGCAGATGACGACGAGAATGAATTAACGCTTGCTGAGCGTGTTGAGGCCTTACGTGAGCGTGTTGAGCACGATGTCACGGCTGCGCTTAGCCGTGCTGAGCACGAAACCGAGACGCGTGACGGCCACGATCGGGACAAGAAACCAAATGCATCGTCGCTGGCTAGTGTCCTCGAGCAAGCACTGCAGGCACGTGACAATGCACTGTTGGAGTACTGTTTGCGTACACGGGACGTCAAGGTGGTGACAAAGACAGTCTCACGCGTGTCAGCTTCCCGTGTACTAGCGTTGCTCGAGGTGATTGTGCGAAAGCTTGAAAGCTCTCCGAATCGATTTGCACGCCTGTGTCCGTGGCTACGTGCTGTCTTGCTCCATCACACGGCGTACTTAGTCGCCCAGCCCGACCTGGTGCCGAGTTTATCCGCGCTGTATCAGCTGTTGGAGGCAAGGTTGCAAGTGCACGAGCAGATGCAAAAGCTGTCGGGTCGTCTTGCGCTCATGCTGGGCCAGATTCACGTCAGCAACGATAGCAATGAACAGGAAGGCGAAGACGGTCGTGCTGCGGTGGTGTACCACGAAGAGCAAGACGACGCGGCCAATAACGACAACAGTAGTCACGAGAAAGAAGAAGACGTCGACGAGGACGACGACGTCGAGACTGAAGATGAATAAGTACAAGCAGTAGATGTATTAATATACTCTCAATAGACCTAACGAGCAAGAGGCGAGGGCCTTTGTTTCTCATTATCTCAAATGCACTTTACACCAACCTTGTGTCGTCCACGGCATGTTGACCCAGAGCGCTTGCGAACTCGACTTGGGTCCCATCATTTTGACCGTCTACTCTACCACGAAGCGGCAGTAGTGAGTACTGCACCCATGCAGTTTCAACTCATTGCCTTGAGCAGTGACATCCTCTTCATTGTGCCCCTCTTGGGTCGAGGCGAAGCTACTTCGGACATATGCGTCCCCTTCCACCAAATCTCGACGATTGAGCGTGTGGTGCCTGCAAATAAAAAACAACGGGGTCTTCTATTGCTTCCCACGAGCCAGCTCTACCGTCTTCGAATGCGAGAAGGAGCCGACAAGAAGGCCGTGTCCGAAGTGTGGATTTCGACGTTTGAACCGCAATCGCAACTTTTCTTTCACTTCGCGCGGGCACTTCACATCGACTTCCAGGTTTGAACGAAGAAAAGTGGCCTTTGAAGCGAATCTAACGGGTTGTACGGCCTACTTTTGCACCTTGACAGAGACAGTTGATGCCACAAGCACCAGTTGCATGCAGGTCTCAAGCACAGCGTCTCGAATTGATGAATTTATTGGAAAGGCTCGTGATGGAGTTTCTCCGTGCACGTGACGACCTTGAGCGTATTGTATTGCTCGATGAGCTCACTACCGCTGCAGACGCTTTCAATGCACTGAAACAGCTTTTCTTTCAAGACCGGACACAAATCTCGGGCTGTCCCGGTCTAGCTGTCTATATGGTCCGCCAGCTATCACTTCCTTTGCGTCAAAACGATGCAAGAGTGGCGTATCTGTTTAGTATTGTACGACTGCTCGGTGTCATGTGCTTTGACGTACAACTCCATAGGAGCTGCTTTGATCTGCTGTCAATTAATGAATTGGTGTGCAACCTACTTGCGCGTGGCGTGGAAAGCTTTGCGATATGCGATCGAAGTATAGCTAGGGCTGATCAACGCACATTGTGCGCGCACTTTATGGATGCACAAGCTGCAGTGCTTCTCGCAGTCCATACGATGCAGCAAGCCAATCGTTTTCACTTGCTTAAGCATCCGCACACGATGGAAATAGGGATTGATACGGATACTTCCATCATGTTGCAAGCAACTCAAGCGCCAGCTTTTGTTGAATGGCTACCAAAGTTCTTTAAAAGGATTTGTATTGCAATGTCACGAATAGCGATTGCGACTGAGCGGCTGAAAACCAGCAAGATTGAGAAGAAAAAGTGGCTGGATGAGGATGGAACGGACGAGGAAGACAAGGACGTTGATGATAGAGGAGCTCTAGAACCATTAAAAATGCTGGCACTCTGGCAAGGCGTGACTGTTTTGGAACGGCTTGTGAAGCATGAAGCTGCTTCGGATCGTAAACAAGTGTGTGTGGTGCTTTTAAGAACTCGTCCAGAGTATATTGAGTGCGTAAATGCTAGACCTATCTCTTTTAAAGGATGTGGTGTGTACTAAAATGTGTGCGTGTCTTTCTATCCATTAGTATGTACCTGAGAGCTCCACGTTTTATCGCACTGCTCAGGACGAGCGGAGTTCCCCATCTCGAAGATGTGGCCCTGAAATTAAGCAGAATTCTTGACAAGGTCGATGGAAAGATTGCAAGACTTTAACGTTAGGAACAGAGGGAATAGATCAATGGTTTGCAATGCTCCACTACTTGTCCGTGGGGGGTGGATCTTCGGCAAGAAGCAATACGCGAGGAAGCACTTCAGCCAAATGTGGATTCTGTTGCTGTAGCATGGAGACAATCACGCGCACTTTGTCAATCTGTTCCTTTGCTTTGTCCAGTGCAAGAGCTGCTTGATCTTCATTCACGGGACCAGTGCCCACTCCGCGACAGAGCGAGTCAAACCGCTTCGTCATGCGCAACTTTCTAGCCGCGGCATCAATGTATCGCTGCTTATTGTACAGTGCCGTATTGATCGCGCGTTGAAGCGCCAAGCCCCGCTCTTGCTCGACTTTGAGCTCAGCCGATGCTTTGTCAAGTTGAAACGACATATCTTCACTGGCTACCAATTGCGACCGAATCGTCTTGTCCAGTCTCGCAGCGTCCCGTTCCCTCTTGCGCACCTGATTCTGAAGCGTCGAGACTTTTGCTGTCAAGGCCGCAAACGTTAAGTCTGCTTCTTGCTCTTTCTTGCTGCGGCCGCGAAGCGCAATGACGTCCCGCTTGTGCACCGCTTGCTCCATGTCTTGCAACATTTGCTCTTGACTTCGTTGCAACCCTTCCAGCCGCAGACGCATGCGATGAATCTCCTTCTCCATACTCCGTGCTTCGGCTTGACCAACTTCAGGGTCAAGGGCTGCCTGCGTTTCCTTCTCCAATTGAATCTTTTTTTCCCACAGCATGAGCTGGCGCTCCACTTCCACCACGCGGTTTAGCAAGTCGTGCTTTTCCTGACGTAAAGCCGCACTCCGGGATTCCATGGCAATCGAAGTCGCTTCAAGCGCTCGCAACTCGGTAGCAAACCCGAGTTCGAACGCATGATTGCTATTGAGCAGTTCATCGTGTCGCGTCCCGTGACGCGAAATGAGACTGTTGAGCCGGCCAGTATCTGCGTGCAACGCCGCAATGCCGTTCGACAGGTCTCGCAGTTCGCGTTGCATTTCTTGCAACTCGTGCTGAAGCCGCAATTGTTTCTGTTCCAACACACTTGTCTTGCTCTTGTGTTCCTGGTTGCGCTCGCTCAAGTCTTGGGCCTCACTCGCAGCATGGACCAACGCCGTCTGTGTTCGAAGCCACTGCTTTTGCTTTGCAGTATTCTCTTCTCTGCCATGTTTGGTCTCCCGAACGAGATTCTTGATCGTCGCTTCCAAAGGCCCCGTGTCGGCATCCTCCATCTTGCTCACCAGCTGCTCATACTTTCGATTGAGTCGATCCAGACGCAACAAGCGCTTTTCAATCTCATCGTTACGCTGTCGCAGCTCCAATTCGCTACGTTCGACTCGCTGATCGTCACGCTTCAGCTCATCAACGAGAACGCGTTGGGTTTCGGTCACATGTGCAATGTGACTCTGTACATTCAAAGCCTCCACTTCCACGCGAGCCATTTCGTTGCGCAAAGTTGCAAGCTCGACTTCTTTCTCGTGCACTCGCGTCACGAGTCGTTGGGTCTCTTTGGTCAGATTGTGCGCTGCCTTGTGCACCGTCGTTTGATCATTCTTCTCTGCAGCAATTTCGTCTTCCAGCAAATGACGTTCACGCTGCGTTGTCTCCAAATGCTGCATTACTTGCGCTGCTTCCGACTCTAACTTTTTGCCTTCTAACGTGGCAAACGACACTTGAGCCTCGGTGTGTTTTAACGACTTGGACAACAACTCGTGGCGAGCCGCAAGACGCTCGTGCTCGGCTCGTGAGTTTTCCATTTTCTCCTCGACAAAGCGCAACTCTGCATTGAAACGCTCGATCGTAGCGATTAGCGTCTCATGCGTCTGCTGAGCCTTTTCAATCGAGAGTTTGTAGCCACGCTGCTCAGCACTCAATGCAAATTCATCTTCACCGACCTTAGAGATCGCAGCTTGGGTAGCTTGGAGAGCAGTATCCCGCTGTTGCATGCCAATGAGTGCACTCTTCCATTGCTGCAAAAGTTGTTTTTTCTCAAAAGCAACAGCTTCCATTTGAATCGCTGCTTCACATAGCGTTTCCTCCGCTGCTTTTGTCTCCATCCTCTGCGTTTTCAACTGGGCTGCATGAACCCCCATTTGTTCTTGCAGTGTCTTTACCTGTTCGTTAAGTCGATCAATGTACAAATCCTGCTTCACCTTGTCTTTCTCTGCGACAGTCATTGACACCTCTGCCTTCTCCGCGGCACGTTGAGTGCGAGCGATCTCGTGCTTCATTTCCTCATTGTATTTCTCCACTTGCCTTAGCGTTGCGTTCAATGAATCCAGTTCTGCTTGCGTCTTGTGCAAGTGTGCGCGACGCCGTGCGACGGCCCCTTTCTTCTCCTCTGCACTTGCTTTCCACTCATCCAACTTGTCTTCACTCGAAAAGCGTTCATCACGTAGCCCTGTAAGACGCTGATGTGCTCCCTCTAATGAAGCTTGCAACTGTGCAAGTTGTTGCTGTACGCCATACAATGCCACCCCTACATCTTCCCGAGCAGCCTTGACACGACGGAGTTCCTCCTCCTTCTCGCGAAGCTCCAACGACAGACGCTCGTCATTCCCCACGAGCTGCTCGTGCAGCACCTTTTGAATGCGCTGCATGCGGTCATGACGTCCTATGTCCACGATAGTCTGCGTTGGGTCCTCGTCCTCTTCGTCCTCTTCTTCTTTATCTCCATCGGTATCATCCTCTTCGTCGCTGTCATCATTTTCCTGAGCGCTCATCGCGCGCTCCTGAGCCGTTTCCTCATCGAACTCAACACCTTGAACCACAGGATTCGCCACATCCTTCTCTATTGCATCTACCACGGCCTGCTGATCGTCATTGAGCATTGTAGACTCCTCTCCTTTTCACAAAGGCTTCGCGTCGTTTCAAGGCCATAACGGTTCTCACACGTCGCAGATCTACTGCGACGGGATTGGTGTAAAGTCGCGCGTAAATTCTAGAAAACCGGGTGTCCACACAATTTAGTAGCCGAAAGGTATTGTCAAATTAATGGCCATGCGATCAGTGCTGCTGCGTTCGGCAGCGGTGCGCGCGCTACAAGCACCGCACCGTCGACCAATAGGAAAATCACATGGAGCTGTTTCTCTTGTGAACCATTGGGTAACGTTTCATAGTACACGCACGGCGTTGAATCCCAATAAACGCGACTATTATGACATCCTTGGGATCTCACGTGACGCGAGCAAGAACGAGATTAAAAAGAAATACTATCAATTGGCGAAAAAGTATCACCCGGACACAAACAAAGCAGATCCGAATGCAGCCAAGAAGTTTGCGGAAGCGACTGAAGCGTGGGAAGTCTTGGGCGATGACGAGAAGCGGAAAAAATACGACGATTATGGTCACGCTGGCGTGGATGAGCAAGCGGGGTTTGATGGTGGAGGCTTCCATTCCCAAGGATTTGAAGACATTTTTAGCGATATTTTTGGGGCCCAAGGATTTGGTGGACGCTCACATCGGAGCGCCAACCAGCCACAGCGTGGCTCGGACATTCAGGTGGACATTACACTTAACTTTATGGAGGCAATTAGTGGCACAACGCGCGAGTTGAACATCACGGGCAATGTTGTATGTGACACGTGCGATGGATCGGGTGCGAAACCTGGCACGAAACCAAAAACTTGCCCTACATGCAATGGATCTGGGGTGCAACGAATGCAACAAGGATTTTTCTCGGTCGAGTCCCCGTGCCATCGCTGTCGTGGCGTTGGATCGATTATAGAGAGTCCATGCGTAAAGTGCCATGGTAAGGGTTTTGTTAAAAAACCACGGACGGTCGAAGTAAAGATTCCGGAAGGGGTGGACCAAGGGATGAACCTTCGTCTTGCACATCAGGGTGAGCCTGGTCAAAGTGGAGGACCAGCAGGACACTTGTACGTTGGCATTCACGTCCTACCAGATCCGTTTTTCAAGCGACGTAAAACGGATGTACTAGTGGATGTGCCAATCTCAGTTGCACAAGCTGTTCTTGGAGGCACAGTGGTCGTACCGACTTTGACTGGAGAAGTCGAGATGAAGATTCCACGTGGGACTCAACCGGATACAGTGCTCCAGATGCGTGGGAAGGGGATTAAAGAGCTCAATTCGAACCGTCGTGGCTCGCAGCTTGTGAACCTTCAAGTATGCGTTCCTAAGTACGTGATTGCAACTTGATTTAGCTTATCTTGTGTATGCTAAGTCCAAATTTGTATTCTTTTAATGCGCAGGAACTTGTCAGAGCGGCAGGAAGAGTTGATGAAGGAGTTCTTGAAAGAGGAAAATGAGCGAGCGGAGAAGGGTGACGACCCCGATAGTAAGCCCCACTCGTTTACAAAGTCAGTGCGAAACACGGTGGATCGGATAAAGAGTTTTATCAAGGGATACAAGACACACGAGTCTTCATAGATGAACCACAAACGGTGTACAGTCTTTTTGAATTTGACAAGAGTACTAGACAAGACTATTCTCGCGTGGTCAGACAGCGCAGAAGCATGTATGGCCACAAAAGAGTGGAATCTAAAAACCATTATAATACGTGCAATTTAGAGGTTTTAAAGCATTCGAGTTGTGCATAAAGTACTAATTTATTGTGCTCATAGTAGAAAAACTTCGTCCTTTGGTGCTTTGAAGACACGCATGTGCAGTCCTGGCACATCCAGTACCTCATTGATCTGTTGTGTGCATTTTTGAAACTCTTCGCTGGCTAGCCACGTGTCAAGATCCTTTTTGGATTGCCACTATACGACACAATACGATAGGAGATCAAAGACCTGCTCGAGCAACAGAAAGTTGCGTACCTCTGAAAACACAACATATTTGGTATGATCGTCTATCTGCGCATACGTGTCGATCGAGATAAGGCCAGATTGTGCACGCACTGTGGTCTTGACTTCTTCCATGAGGCGCGCTACACGTGGCTCGTACCCACGACTCATTACACGCTCACACAATACTTTAACACGTCCAGAGATCATGTTGACGCTAACTCCGATTAAAAATATTAGTGAAGTGTGTCTTGCGAAAGATACACTACATGTAGCAGTTATATATGTGTCTACGAACCGTCGACGCCTCGGCTAAAACTTGCGATACAGTTGATTAATTTAGTCAGTGGTCAATAGCACTTTGTTCTGGTAGGACTGTCGAGAAAATGATACGATAAGCGCCAACGATAATGATGTTTTTAAAAGCAAAACGGTAGGCCTAGACTCAGGAAGATAAATAGAAATATGAGTCAAACAAATTGGTATTATCATAATGTGTAAAAAAAAACAGTGTTTTGGGGATGCAATAAGAGTGCACCTGCCGTGACACAACGACCAGTTGAAATGTCAGCGTAAAGTTTCGTTGTCAATCTGGAAGTCATTCGTGACACCCAAAGATCGACGTACCGCATTTCCGCTCTCTTATGCCACCAATACTTTACTACGTCTGCAGACCTGGTTCCCGTTTGTGTCTTTAAGAACTATGTTATTCCCGTCCTGTACTCGCAGTTGATTGTGTCATGTTATTTTATGCAACCGCATTTATAACGCTAGCTTCAGCGTCTTCAGTAACCAGGGCTAACAGCGACAATCTTTAACCTCCCAAGAAGGATACCAAAGCCGTCGTCATGTTTAACCTTGTGTAAATTGAAGTACCTCGTTTTATACCAGTGTCTTTGCCTGTACTAACGACTACCATTCTTCTGGCCCTAAGACGCAGCTTTCGCCAGCGACCCTTAAGCGAGAGGAAGGTCTGTTGTGTTGGTCTCTCTAGGTAGACCATGATCGTGTGCCCTTACTTGCCACAGCCAAGGCTGCGGATGTTCTACTCGGTGACGCTTAAGTGTATAAAATCGAAATCAGCTGGAATGTCTACGGTATTCCGGAGAAGCGATCCTGCCTGTGGCCTGAAGAGCAACGTGAATCTTCAGTTCCATTTTTGCTATCTGCATTCTAAGTGTTGAGTTTGAGACTAAACACGTCCAGAGGCGCAGCCAGTTTGACTTGTTTGTTAGTGAATTCCTAGTAATGAAGTTGTCAACTCTTCGGCTCAAAATTCAGGCATAACTTTTGCGTTTCCATTGGAGTGTGAGCGGGGAATCTCGAAGTTTGCTCAATGAAGCGCTCCTTTCAGCAAATCTTTTTTGTTTTTTCGCTATACCAAACTCTCAAGTGAACTTATTTGATGGGTGAGTTACTAGCTTTTAGCCCGGCCTATATGTAAGATACAGCGAGCCCTACGCACACCCTACTATCTGCAATAATGGGTGCTTTCTCCCTTATTGATCTAAGAGATGGTCGTGGGATTCTTGCTCCCTCGAATGTAAAACCTTAAAATCGACGCCATAGTAGAAGTCACCCTGAGCTGCTAAAGCCTGCGTTGTCTGATTCAGAGTTTACAGCCTTTGCTCGTAGAGCTTGAACGTTTCAATCCCTCAAAAATAAGAAACGCATCAATCGCAGCCGCTTGAACAGCGCAAAATGCACGTTCGAAACCATACCACAACTTTTTCGGGGATTCCAGCCGAGTGCCTACGGTTCCTGATTCAATTTCGGGTCATGATGGTTTGACGATCTGATGTTCAGCACTTTGTGTGTAAGTCATTAGTAGCCATTACACAATATAAAGCATGATGGTGCTCTCTCCGAAGTTATCAAATTGTTCGTGGGAAGGTTACATCCTCTATATCAGTGCCAACGTTCCAGCCGGGTTCTCTTATGACAGTCGGCAAATTTGTGTATCAAAGAACGGACTAGCTGCTGGACTTGGCTGTCAATGCTGTCCTTGAACCCAACTAATTATAATATGAACCTTTCACTCCTGCTGTGCTAATCTGTATCTTGTCGCACGAAATGAATTTGAGCGTATTTTGAATGTCTGCTTGTGCACAGACATAACTTGAGATGTCAAGATTCTCGAGCAGACGTTTTCACACAAATTTTGCACGGTTTAGTTTTTTGTGAGCTTCAACTCATTTCAATTTATGTTATGCTGACAAACATTACATACAATAAACAAGCCGAAATGAATGGTAATGCTCTTTCTAAAATCGCGCCCACTGCTGATTTTTGTCCTGTATTTTGCAGTTCAATATTCTAAATCGGTCAGAAAATTGGTTGACTCGAGCCACTGCATGGGTATCTAGACTGTTTTCTTAGGATGGTTGGAAGTCAGTCTTTCATCCTACCTCTATTTCTAAGCGCAAGTGAATCGAAACCTATTTTTATAATTTGTAATATATCGAATGGTATTAATGTTGGTAGGGTACCCTTCCATCTCTGCTTATTTTCGTGGAAGCCTGCTCTAAACATGTCATTTCGAATTTGTAACAGCCCGCCATGTCCTCTCCGCTAAATCTGTTTCACGCCAAACTAAAGAGAAATCGGTGGCACCCACCGTTCATATGACTTTCACCGTAGTTGGGTTGGTCATTACGGTGACCAAACAGACACCAAAACGTTTTTTGGCTAGCCAAGTTATTAAAAGACAGCCACTAACAAGGTCACATCTGCATTGAAGAGTGCGCTCGCAACAAAGACGGCATTTTTGCCTTTAAGGGCTATACTTCTGCTTGTGCTAAAGGATGAGTCAGCATTAAAAGCTGCGTCTGCGTCTGCGCCTTGGGTGAGAATTGGAGTGGTTTGCTCTTCAATTGAAAAGGTTCTGGAGCAAAAAAAATATTCGACAAGACCAACTATACTTTGCCTTCACTTGATGGCCCACATACAATCCCGCTTTCTATCGATAATGAGTGCCACGGGAAACTTGGCAAACAATCTTCTGGCTGTCTGCCCCCATGGGTTAGCAAAAGAGCTTAAAATTTTCAGTAATGATTTCAAAACGGGTTTTAACCAGCAGTAAGCCCCGAAAGATCTAGGACATATCGTAAGACTCGCCAGCCATTTGAATGGCCCCGTCATACAAATAGTCAATGTAATAAAATTCAAGAGCCCAGTGTGTAGCGCTCTAGTTTAGTCTACCGTTTTGCTTGACGCAAGTCAAGTAACGTTTCGAGTATCGAACAGAGGACAGTACTTATTGAAGAGCTAACAGGAGAGCAGTACATACTCTACGAGCCGTGTATTACTAAGAATACTCCCTCTGCGTGATGTATAATGATAGAAACACCTAATTAGAAAGTAATTAAGGAATATCTACTTCACAAAAGCTTTTTAAGGTATAGCTAAATAATATTTTAAGGAGTAAGAATCTCCTTGAAGTTGAAAGATGTGCGACTTTAAGGATAAAATTAAGGCCAGATACCTGAACTCCGGTAGGCTTGAAGTCAACATTGATGCGATAAAAAAATGTTGCCATAGGCCCAATTGCATTAAGCGTACAAGGCAGGCTGCATAAGGTGACACATCTGCTTGGCTTTGACGGGAGGAGTATTAAGCACAAGGACCCAACGCGATTATGCGCGTCCAATAGGGATCTCAAGCCATGAGGTCACTTTGACAGGGCAAGTTTAAGAGAAGATGACGAATTTGTTTTTGTTGGCGACGCTGTCTCCTGACGTAAATGTTTTAAACAAGCCAAAATTGCTTTCGGTGAAACAAAAAAAATAAAAAAAAATCTGCTTTGATAGTCAAAGGTCATATTATCCTGATTTTCGCCTTAGTCGTTATAAAGGAGCACAGTGGCTCTGGCCGTCTCGAAGCTTGGTGGAGTACATACAAATGAGCACTTACGTGCGATATCCCAATTAAATAGATGTTTCAAGCTTTAAACTAGCACTTTGCAGAAAAATTTCACTGGTCGTCAAGTAAAGCCGGAGATGACCACTTCCGCTACGGCCCTGCACCTTCTTTATGAGAATTATTTGCAGTTCATGATCGCACTTGACATTGCTGTCAGGGTCGGTCATGGTGTCTCACTGCAGGTTCTACGGGGTGGCCTCAAGCCCTTTAAGCCCACAAACAACGTTTAGATGATGATTTATAAGCTTTACAGCTAGATCGACCGCCGTGTGTCACAACGCGGGGTGTTAGAACTGTTTTTTTCTATATAAAAGTCCCACTCTCGATTGTTTAAATTGGCAGCCTATTTGGTATCCGGTTCCTAAGTCATATGAAATAATGACGTTGGCTATGGGTTCTGTCATCAGCCAATCCCCCCTCCCCGCTCTCACCTTTCCAATCTGCCGACCGCACAACAATGCTTGGAAGTGTTGCTGAAAGCACCTAAAAATCAATACTAGCCTCAAAATCTTGAGATTTTGATAAAAAAAGCTCGATGATTCACCTCAAATGTTAAGTAAGTTGACATCGTCTCAATAAGGTTAATTGTGTACACCGACCCATGTCTTACAGAACCATATAAGGTTTGATGCAATGTTTTCTTACCGATCTCGTGTATACCAAGCTAAATAACATTTATTGTTAGTCTTGAGCAGATGCGACTTGCTTCGCAGATCGCGTTTAATCGAATTATCTTGCAGTTTCAAATAATTGTTTTTTAAAAAAATTGGTGTTGGATTTGAGACCTGATGAGAAAAATTTTTCCGAGTCTCTCTCGCACCGACTTCAATAGCCTTTGTTCTAGAGAGTCAGCATATTGTTTAGTGTGCCTTCAATCACAGTGTTTTTGTCCGATCATCTGTCTGTAGATAGTCTACGATCGATATCAGCAAGCGGGCTCCCCGTGGTTAGCGTTTCGCTTACCAGAGCGTAGTAGCAGACCGTTGATTTCTTATTGACACCATCGAAATTGAAAGTCTTGATAGTAGAATGCCGTATTCGAAACACAGCCTTGCTGTTTGTTTCCCAGTCGTAATAACTGGAGCAAGTGCAAATGGACCACGTTGCTTGGGCGGCACACAAACACCACTATGCCCATGATTAAATATCAAGCCAAATACAAATTGAGGCGTATAGACTAGTAATAGTCCCCTGGTACTGACACGCTTAACTAAAAGACCGACCTGAAAACCGCGATTTTGACTTCATGGCAGGTCTTACAGGTCCGTTATCACATGCCTTCTTGCTCACTAGTCACAAATATACTGAAGGAGCCATAAAAAGCGTCATGTCTCGGTCCAAACGACCGCTTATTGAAGCATATCGTTCCTTCAGGGTAATACCGTACTTTTAATTTCAGTCGTTCAAAACAATGAATTGTTTTAAATCTGCCAAATTCACCCTAGCATGGATCAGACCATCAGCCCAATCAAAGAGATGCAACTACGATTGCTGATGAGGAATAAAACAATCAATTGTGCAATCGTTGCCTGCGAAAAAAAACATAGGGCTTTCGATTGGTAGTCAATGTGTATTCCTGACAAAATCGTTCGTTGATAAAAATCTTAGCCCTGAGTGTGTAGGCAAGTCATAGTTTAGCCTGCGCGTAAGAACGCTGGGAATATATTGAGCTCATGGCATACTTTAATACAAGTAACCTTTTGTCATGAATTGTATTGTTTTGTTCGGCAGCATTAAGCGATGTAAGCGGGAGTGAAATTAATTCATTTGAGACCACCTTGTGCGAGCATCAGTAATTCGCGGTCTATGGCCTTGCCGTAAGCTTAGCAAACGGTACTACTGCCGTTTCTCGATTGAGAAAGCCAGACTTGATGTCTACTGAAGGCTTCTTTGATGTTGTTGAAAGGATTATGGTGCTGGCCTTCCTAGAACACATCACTGTCCTTATTAATGGATCGGATAGAGGCTTGCGAGACTCGCATATCCGGTACTTATATATGCAGGTCAAAACGCTTCCTTACTTTTTTGTGACAGCGGCGCAAGCCAAGACAAAACATCTTTTATTTTATACGAAAACAAATTGAGCCCTATGGCTGGCCCAAACTTAAATTTCCTTTACCGTGAAGATCCATCCAAACGTGTTTGTCCAAATTATACTGGTCCTCACGTCAGCAAAATTAGCCCAAGGTGACTTGTATGAGTTTTAAACTAAGCTATAAGTGTCTATGTCCTAGAGGAATGTCATAATGATAGCCCGCAATTTTCAATACAATTGTGTAAGCAGAGAGTTAAATGTTGTCAGGGCATCTAATACTTTTTGTCTATTTAATAAAATGGGGCCGGAGACATATCTTTTAATTTGATTGAAAATGTCCTGCTGCGCTTTGGCTCATGGGCTATGAAAGATCTCAAAGATCCAATACGTCTTTCTCTAGTAATAATCAGTGATTTTCACTTTTTGGAACGTTGCATCTGCGATATTTATGACCATCAATGTTGTCCGGTGCTGTCAGCAAAACTTAGTATTCCGCTTATAAAGTTATAGCGTCTTTGCAGCCGGAGCTGTCAGCAAAACTTGATAATCCGCTTATGAAGTTATAGCGTCTTTATAGCCGGTGCTGTCAGCAAAACTTGATAGTCGAAGTTTCAAATATCTTCGTGCATATCTTCGTATCTTGTAAACCTTTAATATTAAGGGTATGTGTGAGTTCTTAAAGTCTCCTATAACAAGCCCTACTACGAGGAATTTAGTGGCTAATAGCTGTAGTCGTGTCCTTTAATCAATCCAAGTCCCATACGTTTTGAGCCATGGCATGCTCCGGATACGGCACTTTGGTTTAATGGGCCGTGGATCATTTTTCTATTAAAAAGGCTTCACTTTAAAGAAAAAATCGGAAAACCGATGCTTACCGATGAACGATCACACCTAGTGTCCTCCTTAGGATTTTTTGTGTAACGAGACCCTTTGCATACACTGCGCTTTCCTCAGCTACAATCCCTCGTTTTACTCACTTCGGCCATGCAAGAGATCTGCGTAATCCTAGCCGTTCTTTGCTCAAACAAATGGCAGATTGAGTCGACCAATGCTGCCTGTGAGGCTGCATTTAAAACCACAAGTGAGTAAAGTATTAAGCCCTCCACCTCTACAGGCGCTACCAAGCTCACTTGGCAGCTCATTAAATCGATATTTCCGTTCCTACTTTGCTTACGTATTTGTTGGTGTAGGACAATTGAATATCATTCCAGCATTGGGTAAAAAGAACATAGGTAGCTTGTATTCACGGAATTGTGACAACTCTTGCTCGATGTGTCAGTAAAGCGGTAGCTTTGATGCAAAAATGCTTAGCTAAAGCCACGTTGTCGACTACCAGCAAGTTACTATCCTGTACTTTATTGTTCGCAGCACTAGATCTCGTAAATTCTGCCTTTGCATCAATCCCTAATAATCACAAAATGAGCTCTACTTGTGGTCCCAGCTCGTCAGCCCTAACGGCGAGGAGCGTAATTGTACAATGACTGAAAGCGTCCAAGAAGTCAGGGCGGTCTGAAATAAACTTTTAAGCTCTTTAGCACCAACGGAGTGAATCACTCGAGGCGAATTTGGCAACGTCCTCGCGCTAGAATCTCCATCATGCAATAGTAACGCTCGCCTTCTATTTTTGCAGAGCCTGCGAGAATACTTCAGCGTCATGCATTCCACGGATTGCATTTTGATTGAATGCCATTTGCAACCGATAGTTGGCGGACGCAACCCGTGATTTGGCGAACCGCAACCTCAACGGCCTCGACTACTCTTCGCCAACAAATGCATTTGATGCACAAAATTGCGACTTTCATGCTTTAATGAGCATTTTTTTACCCTTAAACGGGTAATTTGATCGCTTCGCGAGCAAGACTTTCGACTTGAGCCAATCGATACAAAAGATCTGAATAATTTACTATAATCAGACTCAAGTCCAATTGTTACATTGGCCTTACGTACTTATGCCCGGCGCCAACGCTCCTGCGTTTACTTCGCCAATACAGAATTACGACTTGGCTTTGGTTGTTCAAGCCACAGGCTCCCTAAAAGGGCTGGGGCACTTTATTGGAAAGTATAGTAGAGAACGTCGTGTGCCCACTCAAGGCCATGCATGTTTGAGTCGTAGATTCCTCATCTTTTTACCATGCGGATTCGCACTCATGGGTTTGAACTGCATTTATTTGAAATGCCCGATGGACCCGCTCAAACCTGTCGCATGAGCCTACTTATAGTCTTAACTGCACTTATGTGCGCCGGCAAGCACATCATTTGCTAGGCTTGTATATCATCTCTACCTATCAATAATGCTGTTGGAGGGTCATGATCGGTCATAAAGCTAGGGTCTTGTTCACTTTGCGCGGAAGGTGACCGACGGCCCGTGCTTTACGAGGATTGAGTCATCAATCGGCGGAACGGCAGGCTTACGCTGATGGAAAATTCATTTTTCGGGCACTTTTAAGCTGGGCTCATGTCTTATTGTCGGAATGACGGAATATGTGCAGACATTGGAAAACGGGGTGATCGCAGCCGAGCGAGCTGTCAGTCTGTTTTGCAATGTTTTGAGAAGAGGCAAAAGTCGCGAGGCTTATTTTAAAACAACTGAACGGATTTTTGAGGAGAGCTTCTGACTTGTGCAGTCTAAAATTTTGATGAAGGAGAGTTTGTGCAGTCGTCCATATAAAACTCTCGAGAGAACAGAATATTAAAACCAAAGTTATGAGTTAAAACGCGGGCATCATTTATTGAGTTGAATGAGGGCCTATTTCGATTAATAAATAGGGATAACTAGTGTATTATATACATTCGCCGTGAGCGCGGGAGAGATGAGCGAATGTGCACCGACACATCTTGTACGCCTCCTCGGTGGAAATTCGCCCAATCGTCAAGCTTGAGCTGGCAATTAAAAGGAATTTAATCGATTTAAAGACACGTTTACGATAACAAGCCATCGACAAAGGCGAAAAGTAGTGAGCCTAGTAGCAGAGCGAGCTCAAACAGCGAGCAACTCCACATGTGAGGTCTAAGCAATGCGAACGCTCACATTCTCTCGAACAGATGCGCATAAACACATTCACCTCGTCTTCGAAGTAAGACGTCTTTACATATGGTAGTCGAGAAGTAAAAAGTGCAAGTGAAAGTAGGGGAACCGCCAGCAAATCATCTTGGGGACTGTGCGGTAGTAGCAGAGGCATTTCCAGCCGAGCGCTCCTCAGCAAACCAAGCCTTGTCCTTTCCAGGTAAGTGTGGCAATGACTGCCATTGCAACGTGCCCAGCGGAGCCACTTCTGTTGAGCGAGATGCCATTTCTAACGATGAATTCGTCATCTAAATGATTCTATGGCCTTTTATTGTAGTCAGTGTTGTTGGCTCGCACGGCAGTTGCCCACGATCACGAGGCACGGACGCCACATGCTCGTCCTAAGCTTCCTCCAGACAATCGCATTGTGCACGTCCTTCTCGTCGGGGTTTTTGTTCGACTTTCTTGACAAGGACCCTTCGTCGACAGGTAAAATCGACCAATCCGATGGGACCGACATTCCAGCCCGACAGCCTCTTCTCCAAGCCACCGACTGGTTCCTCACCGAGCAAGAAATTACTCGATCGCGAGGCGGTAGTGTACGGCGCGACCTCGCAGTCTACACGACGGGCAATGCCGTGACGTCCTTGACAGTCACCAACGAGTTTTACAATGCAGTGTACGACGACCTCACGCGAACGCAAAAAGGAGATCGTGTCCTGCTTTCAGCCTTTGCGACGGGTCTGATCCCGCTCAAGCCAGACGTGGACCCAACCGGGGCGACCACGGGGTTGCTTCAAGTGTTTGCCGACGCTGTGAACCGCGGGACGAATATTAACATTCTCAACTGGGCCAATTATATCTATTGGCAGTACAACCTCAAAGCTCGCAAGGCCATCAATGCTCTTCCTGCGTCACCCGTTAATGGAGCCAAAGCCGTGCTTTTGTTCGACTGTCGTGTTCCGCATTTATTTTCCGCGTATCATCAAAAGACTTTGGTTTTTCTGGCCGACACTTCGTCGGACGTTGCAGACCAACCAGTCGCTTATGTCGGAGGTTTGGACCTCGTCGTCGATCGATGGGATACGATTCACCATAACAATTCCGCCCTTCGCGATGCGAGTGGCATCACGTTACGTTACCAAGGATGGATTGATGGGCACGTGCGAATGCACGGACCGGCGGCCAAAGATGTGGCCAACAATTTCGTGGCGCGATGGAATTCCGAGTATTTACCCGATGGCGAGGGCAAGGTGCTGAACCTTCGAAACCCATCGTTCGACGACATTCCACTAGTGAATTACACGAGTAGCAACACTACTGGCTCCATGGGCAACCAGAGTATTCAAATCACCCGAACATTTAGCTGCAAGTCCAAGCGCTACCATGAATTTGCGCCACGAGGCGAAAAGTCCATTCTGTACGCGCGCATCAAGGCGATTAAGAAGGCCAAGAACTACATTTATATTGAAGACCAGTACTTTATCCACGTGCCGGAGCTTCTCGACGCGATTATGCACGTGATGCCCACGCTTCAGCGCCTGGTTGTGATTGCCAACCCACAAACCAACCCTTTTGCAAACGGAGGGTACATTAAATATTTGTACGATATGGTGTCTCCAATTCAAGAGAACTTTCCCCACAAGTTTCAGATTTACACGGTCAAAGCAGAGCTGGATCTGATGATTCACACCAAAGTTGTGATTATCGATGACGTGTTTCTTTCCGTGGGGTCGGCCAATTGGAATCGCCGGAGCATGACATCGGACCCGGAGCTTAATGCCGAAATTGTGGATCAAGACACTGTGGACTCTCCTGAAGGGGTCGTTGTTGGTAAAGTACCGCGTGACTTTCGCATTCGCAAATTTGTCGAAATGACGGGTCGAAGTTACAACGAATTGGACTCCATGACTTTCATTGAGGCTGCGGACCAATTGGCGAGTGCGGCTACGAAGGCATTGTCGCTAGTAGAACCTCTTGAAGTCAAGCATCATGTGTATTTTGCCCTCTACACGGATTTCATTCGACAGAAGTCCGATCCACAAGACGATTGCACCGATAGCTCCAATTAGATTAAATGTACTACACAATCATTTTTTTGACAGCTAGAACGTCCATCCTGTCGAGTAGCTAGCTGCAAGACGTAATTTTAGCATTTCTTCCTTTTTTGTTATGTGGATAGAGAAGAGTAAAGAAATTGTGTGCTCTTGTGTATGATATTTGTGATATTCGCATAGAAAAATGTTGTGATATAAGAGGCTTGGGTGATAATTGTATCTGAAAAAGCTATGATTTACACGAATTGGCATAATTTGTACGTCTTTTTGGCAAAGGCGATTTTTACATGTTATGTGAAATTTGGACTTAATAAAAGTGCAAGTAAATGTATACACCATCTACTTGCTCGTGTATATTCATAATCTTGGAAAGTTCTTATGACTATAAATAAATTTCTTTCATGGTTTTTGCTCACAGTAATGCATCCATAGTTTTCTCGAGATATCCAAATGTTGGATAAAAGCCGCTTATAGTCATAGCTTCCTTCGAATAGCCATCAATACGATTCAGTGGTATCTGTGCCCTTTCCACGTACATATTGATTGGCTTCAGCGATTAAGCCTTATGCTAAAACGCCCTGTTGAGTAATGGGTGCCAGAAAATGAATACTAAAATATATTCGCTGTCGATGCAAAGTGTAAGAACAGTCAAATTTTAACTCCCTTATAATATACTGGAAAATCCAGTTACTATTTACTTTTGTGTTTCGTCTCCATTAATCTTGAACTTCACGCTTCTCCGGAGGTAAAAAGTATTGTGACAGGGCCACGCAGCACCTTTTCACAGAACAAGCGTAGAAAGCTACAGGATCTTCCGTTAAAGGCCTTTTGAGTCTTTAGGACTCTCGATAAACAATGAAATTCGCTACCACGTAATTGGATTAGATTGAGGTAGCGAAATTCCTGTTTAGATTATGATACCTTATCGGTAATTGTTCGTTACCGATAAGGTATACATATTATATTTGGGGGGGAGAATATATAGGGAAAAATATATTTAAAAGGGAAAAATTTACCTTGAATTATTATTATTCCACCAAAATAAAAAAAAACTACCTACGAAGTATAGATACTATTAAAAATTAATAAAACAGAAAATATATACCTAACCCACTAAAGAAAATATACTTTTATGCTGCGCATTGCTAGTGCATCGACGCTTGTTGTGTCCCACTTGACCACAGCTGCCGCATCGATAAACGCTTTTTGGCGCGTTAACTTCTAATGTAGCATGCTGCGATTTGATTTGCTTCTTTTTGGGTCGACCTTATTTTTTGGATGGATTTGGTGGAAGATGCTCACCTTTAACCAGTTCGCTTTTGTCACAATTGGCTTCACTTCGATGGCTTCATCGTAGGCAAGTAGATACGTTTTAGTTGACCACATAACCTTTAAATAACAATTATGCACGTGACAGCTGATATGAAAACTTGAGGGCTGCTATGAGGTGTCGACATGGAGCATTCATATCCTTCACATGACCGCATGTGCAGGTACCACTGGTATTCTTTACCTCAAAAGCATACTCCATGGGCTTGTTTGTTCCAATTCGAAGTGCAAACGATGTAGTTGAACTTGGACATCCTTGAAGTGTTTCCTCGTACATTTATAACATTAAAGTGATGCAACGGGCAGCATAAGACGTAACCGCACCCCGTTATTTGGTCTGTCCAGCAAGATTGAGCCAGTTCGTACCGACATAGCGTTTAATTGCCTTCATACAATCCAAGATCGGCATTTCACGGATGATTTTAGTGCGCTGTTCATGGATTCGACGTCCTTGGAAGTAAGCATTCCATATCGTGACCATGGACTATGGACAATGGACCACTTCCCATAGCCAAGTCAGCCAGCCAATCAATTGCCTCGTGATTTAGCTATCAGGTCTTCTTCTTGGGCTTCGTAGATTGCCTGGTCGATGCGCGTGCTGAACCCCATGCATGTTTCTTCAATGCTAAACTCTGGATTAAAAATCTCCATAAGGCGACTTAAGTAAAAGAAATGTGATATCTATTTGCTATTTAATATCATTGCTGGCACTAATCCCTTGTCACGACCAAATATTACGAAGGCTGAAAGAACACGTAAATGCTGGAATATAAATTTTATAAACCACGCCCAATTTGCTTTAGTCTCACTGCTGACATATGCGACTGCAACAATTTGGATCTCATTGTTCTCATTTTCGGAACACGCCACTAACAGCATTTTTTTTAAGAAGTGCCATTAAGTGCCATGCCGCGTAATGCATATGGAGCAAACGGATGAAGCCCTTGCGTATGACCAATTGCTTCCCGCAGGAACACTTTTTCTTCGAACTCAATAGATACCGCATTCCCGCATTTCTGAAGTGCTTTGCAGTACGACAAAATGAACTAGAATTGATTCAAACCGTCACCATAAAACTCTTGCATAAGCCTTTTGCAAGCATTCACACAGTTGTCCTAAGTCACAATTTTTTCCATGCCTTTTAAGTGATCACGAATGATTACTAAGGATAGGTTAAGGCAATGTGTATGCACCAATTTACGCACGACATCACTTTGCGCCAGCTGCTTTGCCGTAAGCGCACGTCGAGCATCCCGCAAGTGAAGATTTACCGATGTAACATCACATGTGTGCGCGACAAATTGTGTCGGAGGTCCAAAGGTCTTCTCATTCGCAAATTTAACCATAAATGAACATGATGCATTCGAATAAACAGATTTGTATCGACGGAAGTCGCTTCGAGTATCACGTTTGCACGGCAAACACGGCGATTATACTCAACAATTGCGCGTTTCACATCTTAACGATTCTCGTAAACTTCGAAAAAAAACCATCTTCAATCGATGAACTTACGTCGGGCTCTTCGCTTGCCACCGGCGTCACTTCCATCATGCCTTCTCTCGTCGTCATTTTATCGACTGTTGTAGTAATGATGATGTTTGTGCCAGCCATTATCCATCTATACCACGTATTCTTCCATTCATCCCAGAGGACCGTACCAACTTCGGCGATAACACCACTGGCTCAACCTCATTTTGCCTTAATCGCCGAACTACCAGAGCCTTTCACCTCTACCATCTGAAGATGGGGGTGCCATGTAAAGGTGGACTTGCGGGCTTTGTTAAGGATTAAGGTGCACTTGATAGTACAGACTTACGCTAAGACTTTGAACAGTATACACACTATCTGTCTAGTCCACGTAATACTCCCATATTTGTAACAAAAGGATTTGAATCCGTGCCATCTCTCTGTTTGCATTGCATCTTACCCCAACGAGTGTGTGCGAACAAATTACTATTTAAATGTATAAATTCTATTCTCTTTTTTTTACATGTACATCTTTGCCATTGTTGTAAAAATATTTTTCGCTAGATAGATTTTTGGGTTTGGAGGACATTTAATTTTTGAAAAGGTATATCTTTTCCATTTTTCCTTTTCTTTTAACGTTAAGTCGAAATTAAATGAGTAAGCAATGGCTCAAAAATGATTGAGTAACTATAAAAGCAGAGGCGGCTCCTTTTTGGAACTAATCAGTTTTTTAACACTAAAATTCGGCTATATAAAGCGGCTCCCTCCATTGAGACTTGACTTGCATCGAATGAAACAGGAATGCCTAATTTATTGTGCCCGCTTTACGGACAATTAACTTGGATAACGATGACCAAGCAGGTAGTAGTAAAGGCTGTCGAGCGGTCGGGTTATTCGACAATATTGATGCTAGCCCCAGAACAGGCCACGTCGACATTAAATCTGTATGAACACGATATTGGCCTTTGTGTCCACATTTGCACCTGCAATATAGGCTGAGTCCGGTTCAGCCTCGAAAAAAATGCTTAGACGAATAATGCACTGGAAAGAAATCCACTCCACAAGCGCGCTCGCTGGACGTGCCTTGCTTAATTTTTCGCCTTCGGTCAATAAATGTAATGAAAAGAAATACGAACGCCTGAGCAAAAATTCGCCAGGCTCTCTGCACATCCTTCGCGTGCGAACGTCTTCATTTTCCATGTGAAAGCCACATGAGATACCAGACGTGTCTTCAGTCATCCTGGGCATGCAAAAGGCCCTGGCCGTAATGATTGGGCGGTTCATAACAGGTCTCGGAAGCCAAGACATGTGAGGTCACCAATATTAAGCACCGAAAAGAACCTAATTGAGTTCGTTCAGAAGAGCTAGGATTGAACGAAGCACTGAGAGAACCCTCTATCCAAAGCTACACTACGGCTACCATGCGCGTGATTAAGTATCACCTTTAATGAGATATATTAACTCGTCGTCATAAAGCCAGAGGAAAAGAGTGGCTTAAGTTGCAGGGGAACTTTCTAGCGGTGTACCACCATCATCTAACTTGAGAGCTTTATTTAAGATTTAGTAAGACTCCAAGGTGCTTCAACATGACATCTCGACCACGTGCTATACGCATGTGTCTGGAGACTAAGTTGGTGGATCGAAAAAAAGTGCTTCGTAGATGTTTAGGGCTCAATGCAATGCCAAGACAGGCGCTCATATTGTGAGCTTCGATTGCGGCATCAGGTCACTTCCACCATACCAAACGTTCGTCTTAAAGACCACGGCTTACTTAGAGAACACTTGTTGATTTTGATACCAGATTGCAGCGGTTTCTAGATAAAAATTTCCGAGCCGTCATAGCAACTTAAGGAATTTCAATAGAGCAGAGGTGCTAAATCACTTTACTGGAAGCTTTAAGCGATCATGAAGATCTCCTTCACTGCGCACTTTACAGTGGTGGATTGAAGCTCGAGCTCGCAATACTAATAACTATACAGCTGTATTCAAGCTGCTAAATACCATTTCTAAGAGTTCGTTGTATTGCGAATCATCAATGAGGTATCAAAAGAATTAATATCTAAAGCAGTCGAAGCGACCGAATTAGAATGAAGCAAAAAATGCGAGCATCTCGGGGCTTGTGTTCTCAATTTCTCATGAGGATATAAATACATCCTCCGTATTAGACATTTTTTGTATCAGTCTTATAGACAGTGTACAATGCACGTAAGCTCCCCAATATTTAAAAAATTGAAGATTCCAGCACACTTTTATAAAAAAAACACTCAGGGGTTCATTTACAGAAGCATACCGCCAAAATCCGCACCGGAAAGAGGAGTTGGGCACCCAACTTATCTCGTACTAGGCACGAAGTACTGGGCTACAAGACATTAGCAACTACCATGCAATCATGTGAGCTCTGTCAATAAATCCATCTGTCGTGGCATGACGAACTATCAAGGTGTCGATTAATCGCGTGGATAATATCACGGAGTCGTTTGTAACACCAAGAGCCCTTTGATATACCGCATTCTCACTCACTTCATGCGCAGCTGTGTTACGCGTTTTTGACAGTATTTTGCTAATTAATTTTGGATCTTTTTCCCTTGCTTATAAGCAGAAAAATTGAGCGGTGGTGAAGCTCGAAACTGTCCAAAGAACATGCTCTTTTATGTGTCGTTGGGGAAGGTGAGTAGGCATCATGAGCTCTGAAGATACATAGGAGTAGCATAACACCACCAACAACGCGCCGAAAGTGGCGAGCGTAAATTCGGAAAGCCCAGTGGGTGTTACTGGTTCTCACTTGAGTAGAAAAGTACCACGAAGTGTGATTTACATTTATTTGCTCGAAGAGAGCGTGGATGCAATCATATGTATAGCAAATGAACTCATGGTGAAAAAAATACTCATAAGGAGTATTATAACTCAATCCAACGTTGCGTCACGGCAAATGCGCTGACAGAGTTGTTATATATTCTGAATCTTGAGTAAAATAAGCCACTGAGATATTAGAGACTATAAAACGTGGAATATATGAGTAGCGGAAATCAGCAGTGGCACCCTCAGCTGTAATAAACAAACTTTTGCGAGCAAGTACCGCAACTTTGAAAGCCACGATTCATGACACAGTTTCTCGGGTGGGTCATAATAGCAAATTTAGAGCTTCGCGAGCGAGTGGCACGGGACCACTTTACACCATAGAGCAATCTTAAAACTTCACAAGCAAGTGGCATCGGTCCACAATACACCGTTCACTGATGGATGACAAATGAATGCCATCAAGATCGGGTGACATAGCTTCGCATGAATTTGGCAAGATGAAATACCGAATCAATGGATAGTTTTATTGATGACTCCGTGGTAGGTAAAAGAGTTTTGACCCAGGGATACTCGACAATTTAACTGGACCTCTGAATAAATTGATGCGAGTTGAGTGACTTAATCGTGAATCGATGTGACTATGTAGTTAAGGCCCGAGAGTTGGAAAAACAAGGCCTGGATGTCGCGGATTTGTGGATCCCAATAATTTTCTTGGTTAAAATAGGCGAGATTGCCGGGATAGCAGCGTACCAACTTACAAGATGAGTCCGCCAAATGCCAATCGTGGGTGACATCGAGGAAAATCGGACTCAGAGCACTGGAGGGTAGACCTCACTCCCTTACTTAATATAGAGGGTAAGCACTAGCCTGTAAAACGCCTTCTAGCGCGATGTCGTCGCCCAATACGAGTGGGCTGGGGGTATTGAAGCCAAACACTTGACATCATGACCATTGTGATTAAGTCATCAGCCAGACCATGCTTTCCACCGCCAAAGTTGTAAACGCAGGGGCACGAGTAGAGGTCAAGCTTAAGACCCTTGTGAACACTGCAAAAACGGTGCTTATGGTTTGCCGGGCAGAGATCCCAGGTTAGCAGCTCGCTGGCAGTTAATGACGAGCTTTAAGCAAACGACTCGTACCAAAGGTGCCACTTTCTCCGTACACATATCTGAAGCATTCAAATATACAAGCAGACAAGTATCATGGAGTAAGCGTATAAATGCCTTTCGACCCCTCCTAGATTACTCCTGAGGCTCAGGTAGGTCGACATTACCGCTACCAGAATTTCGCTCTTTTGAGCTGCCAAGCGAGCATGGTAGTCTGCATTGGATAACTTCTGCGAGATCAAAAGTTTGTTTTTTGCTATGTGTAAGCATGCGGGAAGGCCGTGGCCCAACGCCGTAGGTCCGTATAACTAGAGTTGTAGCATCTTGGGCTTTCGGCAGACACGAACGTGTAATCCGCATGCAGAGTAAGAATTAGGCCAGACACTGTAGCACTTAGTGCTTTTGTGGTCCATGGGGGTTTCGAGGGATAAGTTGGGAACAAATGTGCACTTGAGGAATGAAAACGGATTACGCAAAAAGTACACTAATCAATTGCGAGCATGAGATGTGCGACGCATGGTCTTGAGTGTATGTGTGGCTTAGGCTAGCGTGGTGTATGCAGTGTACTATTCAAGGAGCCGTATAAATGCATCTTCGTGGTGACACAATCCACAGACTCACAAACAGAGCCCGAATTTTTTTAAAGGTAGCACTCATTCTCTGCACCAAATTCGGGCTCTGTTTGTGAGTCTGTGGATTGTGTCACCACGAAGATGTGTTTATACGGCTCCTGTCGGGCAAAAACTACTCAAACTGTTGAGTGCAGATGGTCAACTTAAACCTTTTCATAGTGCAACTTATCCTTTAGTAAGCATGCTGCCTCAATTTGTATTAATCAAGCGTTTTTATGAAATGTTAAAAACTTGTATTACCATAGTGTACAGGATGTAAAAAGTGGCTGATAGTGCAGTTTAGCAAATGAGACCTTAAACAGAAAGTTTAAGCTCAGATTGTTCGTGTTACCACATAATCGATTTATTTACGAGGTCAATTATGAAGGGTGATGCCGATGTCAAGGTAAAGGAAATACTATTATATTTATGCAAGCATTATATCGTCCTTCCTACGTCTATGTTTATATTATTGAAGGTTGCCAGAAGGAGTGCAAATTTTCAAGTGCCTCATAGCACGAAACGCCCAGGCTCAGTAAGTTTTCGTTGAGTGCCCAACTCTTATTTAAGCTTTCTGGAAAGAGAGTGGAAACGCAGCGCGCAAGTGATCGGCTTTTTATCAAATATCACTTAAGTGGTCATCTCGATTTCCTTAATCCGTTATAGAGAATTGAATCTCAAAAATTAAAGCCATAGATTTTGATTGCTTGGATACCGTAGTAGGTTTTATCGCCGAGGCACTGGTACACCGGGGCTACCGCAGCTATCAGCTCAAAGGAAGGGTGAGTTTAGGCTTCTGATCTTTTTATACTTGAAGCCAAAACAAGTTGCAATTTTTTCCTCAGTTATCATAACCGGAGCACAAAATACGTGTATAGACTCTGGCCCCAGGACCTGCTGCCGATTGATCGCTCTAGCATGAGCGCTGTCAATAGCAGCGACACCAACAATTGTTCCATTTTCAATCGTAATGGCTTGATTTATCGATGTAAATTGTGGTTATCGTAGCTCCAATGTTATCAAAAAAAATTGTAGCATACTTATTAACTACCACTATAAATTAGTTTGTGAAGCTTTCTTGACAGTGAAACAAAATTAGGTTATTTGTGTAAAGTAGTACACACAATTCCTCCACAATGCGCTTTAAGTTTTATTGAAACGCTGCCTGCTATGAAACGTCTACGATAACAGCCTCTGAGCGAAACTTTGGTCAGGATGGGAGACCACCAATATGCGAGCGACTCGTTGAATCGATTCGCTACGTACGAAGATTACTTAGACTCGCAATTAAGCGAGACGGATCTCTTTTACCTTGAAGATGAGGAACTTGCGCGGCAGTTGGTCGAATTGGGCTATCGTGGAAGTGGCGAGACGTTACGAAGAGACGACTTCGAGGCTAGAAAGAGGGCCGAACGAGAGCGTAATGCCCACAAGGCCAGTGTTCCTAAACCGCTGGCAAGTGCAGGGAAAGATCTGTCTCTGTATCCATTCTTGGCAGCTCTGGCAAGTCGCGAAGATCTCGTTCGGAATGGCAAATTGACGGTGAGGCCTTTATCTACGCGAATTGAGCTCTCTCTTGGTACATTTCGTACGATTTGTGTCTAACTTTATCAATTTAGTGCATCCTTTTTATTCGAGACAAGAATGCCAAAGGTCATGAGATTAGCGGGTACATTGACTACGCGTTGCGTCTAAAGAACGAGCCGTTTGAGCCATATTTCGAGCGCAAGAAAAAGCTGCTACCCAAGTCTTCAGATCTAAGTTACTACAATTGGGAAACCCAAACTTCGACTTCAAATTCCACGCCAAATTTTCAAGTGATTGCGGATAGCGAGACTGGTTTGTTGTTTAAGAATAAGCGCGACAGAAAAGTCATCAATGTCGATCCCAAAGTGAGTTTTCTGGACCAAAAGGTAGCTTGTAGTCTTCAAAGTAAACATTTCAATTTGTTTTTAGGCCAATCCGGGTGACAATTCGACACGAACAGAGATCAAGACGAACGAGTACCTTCAAATCGTCCTTTATGACCACATGACTCGTCGCAAGATATAAAGCTACCAATTGAGATACCCATTGATCAACATTGTATTGTGAGGTCTATCGTCGTTTCTAATGTACAGACAGGTCGGGTTCAAAATCTTTACAACAAGACCAGCAAGAATACAAACGCCACCGCCTCCTTCGGTCCCGTCAGCCAAGATGGGATTGGTACTCGCAAAACTTGCACTTACGCAATGGCTCCAATAATACGCTCCAATAATAGTCGGTACCCGTTTTGAAGGAGAAACTGCTGAAATGGACCAGCTTCAATTGCCTTAAACAGTTTTCGCTGGACGGGTACAATGACATCAGTACGCGGAAAGTTGTGGTAGCTTTCGCTGGTTGACGCGACGCTAAGTCGACGATTGCTCTGCTCTGATTGATAAGATTGCAACAAATCAGTCAATTCATCAGCGTGGGCAATGCTCAGCAGCTGAATTGCTCGAATAATCGTTTTCAAATGATCCCATTCGTCTTGCGCTGTTCGTTGATTCAACATTGTTACCAGCCCATTCTCGCGGGCTAGACAGCTTCGGCGAAACAATTCACACTCAATCCACGTGTCCAGCAAACTTTGAGATTGGGTTGTAAAGACAAAGTCGCGGAAAAGTTTCAACGTGTCTTCTCGAGAGAGCACACGCTCGAGCAATGAAGGCTCTACTGCTGGGAAGGCAGATGCTTCCTGCTCGCTTCGGCTAACGGCCTGAATCCGACATTATACAGTTTATAGTCATTTTCAGCTAAGGTGTCAACATGATTCAAAATAACAGAAAGCCTTACGTCTTCAGTAATCCAAATTTCGGCTTCATACAATCGGTGGTTCTCAGAGCACAGGCCAATTTGAATATGCAACGCATGAATCCAAGCCACCATTTCGTCCTTGTTATTGGCGCAGAGCTCATAATCCCGTCGAGGCGTCTTAAGCTGAAACGAAAAGGGTACGCGCTATTGCGTTTACAAAACACGGATCCCATTACTATCGGCCGATTCCACAAATTCTTTTAAACACGTACCACTTCCGGCTTTGCTTTGGCAAGTACAGCGCCAAGCAGACTAATCGATGTGACTTCGCGCTGATTTACATTTGATTTACAATAAAGGAGCTGGTCTCCCTTGATAACAAACCACCGCTTTCTCCAAAGACTTGGATCCCTAGAACTAGCCTTTTGCAGGTATCCAGAATAAACTCCCTACAGGAACATTCCAGTCAGCATCTCCTTCACCATGCCTACACTAGGGCTCCTTTACCTTTCCTATAAAGACTGGAAAATTAATTGCCTGCGTCCCTCTTGGTTGACCGCGAGTCGACGTAGCCATTTCACTCAGTTCCGACTGAGCTCCACGAACATCCTATTTCATCGACACGACATCATTACCAACTGATACAAAACCCTCCCCTTCTCATTGGGTTTACCTTTAATACAAACTTGACAGGTGGTCGCGACCGATGCTTGGCTTTCACGCGCAAAGAGCTTTCAATCGCATCGTCTGCCTCCACCATCTGCACGGAGCGCACTCGATTCAATCGATCGACGAGCGGTAAAATAAATTCTTCGTCTCGTAACGTTCGTGCCGAAAGCGCGCCGGTCGGATCCGTCGCGAACACGACCACGACCGCGTAATGTTGAAAGTCCGACATGGGAATTTTAATCTTGGCCGCCATCGACTGCCTCACTTCCAAAACGGTCGTCGTGTTTGATAATCTAAACACGGTCGAGGACGTAAAGTTATTGTTTTCAAAGTAAATGCGGGCAAACCCCGTCCGTTTCTCGCCACTTTTGCCCTTGGATGCCCGCATGATGGCGACCGAAGTGCTGGTACTGCCCAAACTACGCGTACGCTCTAAACTCGCACGCATCGTCGCGGTCGAGCTATTAAAGCGTCGTATGGGTACCGTCGCCGAGAGATTGTCGGACAGTCGGCCACGCGGCGCCAACGCCAAGACGTTGGATGCCGATTGAACACTTGGCATGCCAGCCGACGCAATAGTATGCTCTTCTTCGTCAATGGAAAGCGGAGCGGGTGGTGGCAATACGTTGCGTTTGGCCGGGCCGTCATCACCCGAGTCAAAGAAGCTGCTACTCGAGATGGCGGTCGTTTGATGCGAGAAACATTTATGGAATAGATCGGCGTTCGTTACGAGGTCGTGAGGCGTGGCCTTCTCCTCGTACTCCCCGAAAGACTTGAGGGACTCCATTCTGACGACCGTGGACGAGGAAACAAGTGGGAGCGTTCGTGCCGTCGTAACATAAACTAGAAAGAGGGGTGAGGGAGAATCTATCTTGCCTTTGGTTGGTTGAAAGCACGGACCGTTACCATATTTTGACAAAATCGACAAATGACTTCCATTGCCTTCCGCACGGAATAATAAAAAAGTGGAGGCCGGGTGTGGATGTATGTTTGTGTGTTTGAGAAAAAAGTAATGTCATGAGCACTTTGAAGTAAAGTGATGAGCAGTAAGTTGGCACGTGGTCGTATTTTAAATGTTGTCGTTTGCGTTCTTGTATGGTTGCGCGACTGATCATGTATAATCAGTCAACGGTACCCAGGCTGAAGCAGCGGTGGACGAGGACGACATCTCTCTTGAGTGTCGCGTCACGTAGCACTTGCTGCGATAGAACAGCCGAGCCTGTCTGCAAGCCAGAAAGGCGGTAGTGAAGCCTTGGAAATTCTTGCGAGCTAGTATACGAAGGTACTGAGGTATGATTTGATACGATGTGTCATCTTTACACACGTTGGAACGATTAGCGATTCAAGCATCCTTTGTTCATGAGACTTCTTGTCCATAAAGTCTTTTGTCTGCGACCAAAACTCGATGCTTAGCAAAAAAGTCTCTGAATGTGGCTGTAGATCAAAGATACAGTTCATGCAATTTTGTGTTGCATGTGTTCTAATACAACCTGATATCCTTCGTTCAATTGTATTCACAGCCTTTTTTGTGATAGCATCGGCGGCCATGACGATGCCAGCTTCATGTATTTTTTGTATTAGTCTTATGATCGACTCATTGGTGCAGGAAACATACGGCTTGTGCGATGATTGCATTCACCAAATGTTCCACGTATTCCGCTATGACATTGATTGTGCTCGAGCTCACAGAACACATGCTGGCAAGCCAAAGAGCTGCATCTTTGTAAGCTTTATTCCATAATTTATCATTATGATTCTGCACCTCGTTTAGGTGAAGCTTTTTCTTGACGGCTGTCTTTGCGCCTTCAGTGGTGAGATAATATGACCGCCTACACAAAATCCATTTAGGCGGCTGAGGAGGAACTAAAAAAAACATACTTCATTCCGTGAAACGTGCCGAAATACTTTTCTTTGCCTGGTAATTCATGACTCCTCTGCCCTTTGAAGCATAGCTTGATGACGAGAAGAAGGAAAGCCAAGAGCGCTTTATCTAGGCGACCGTATCAAGGAAGGGCAAACCTCTAAACTTATTACTGCTGAAAAAGCGCAGGTAGTTTTATTTGTTGACCCTTTTGAAGTTGTCGGTAGAGGTGTCTTCTGATGTTTGCATTGTCTTATATAATACTATTCGTCGAGTATTGTGAATGACGAACACCTGAGAAATTAGCTGTCATGTTTGTAGTAATAATTATAATGAGTGACTTCTTACTCTCTTGTACATCATTCTACGATTTTTGTAGCTGCACCTGTGTACCACACATGCAGCCTGTTTTGAGAAACTAGACCTAGCAGTGTGAGCAAAGCGAAGGGAATGGAGCGGACAGTGAAGCCAACTTATGCATATCGGAGAAGTGCCCTCAGCCGGCCTGAACGTCCGAGTAGAGATCAGTAAAGAGTGGCTTCCACAAATGATATCGGCGGCGATGAAGTCTTCAAGCGCGACAACGGTGTTATCGTTGCCAGCGACACAAGTTGTGAATGGAAAGGGATCGACCAACCGGTGTCAAAGCAAAATCCCAGGCAATGTGGATAGCGACATCAACTCATGGTTGCTTTACGCTGAATGTGGGGCAACTATCTTCTTCGAGATATTTTAGTAACTCAACAAGGCCGTGTCGATTGAGCGCCCGCCAAGATAAACAAAGCGCCTCGAAAGATACTGTATCCAGTACCTTTAGAAACGGCTACAAGAATCGCCAGAAGTGGGCTTGCATCGCGTCTAGAGCATATCAGGAAGTTCTCGAGTATTCGCTACAATAGTGCGGAACTGTCAAGGTAAAGCAGATGAAATAGGATACTCTATCCGCTGGATATTCACGTGCGAGCTGGGCGTTATAATATGGCAACTGAAAGTAACCTTTTTGCACATATTATGATGCTAAAGAAGAACCAAATCATCAGCCCGCACATTCTTGAAGTCATGCAATCAGCAAAGAGAGAGTTGGTGGCCTGACTGTGTCAGCTCACAATTCAATGCGTCGCTGTCTTTAAGTTCCGTCTGGCTGCTTCAGGCTCATCATACACGGCGTAGACAATTTTCTGGCTACTCCAGGTTCATCATTTATGGTAAAAAGTACGTGGAACATGAACAGCTCATGTGCGGACAATACTGGGTTTCGGTTCCAAAAACAAACAAAAGCTTACAATTTGAGTCTATTAATGCAGCGGGGCTACAGTATCACGTTGCTTAAAGAAAGCGTGAGTCAGGTCTCTGACCCTTACTCAATCCTAAGGGTTGCAGATCGCTATCAACTAGAGCTTATAGCCGCAATTAATACTGATACAAGATATAGTACATCTCTTTCGCTTTCACTGAACTGATTGAGTCTAATCGGTCAAAACCAGCGTGATAAATGTACAACAACTACTAGCATAGTAATTCATAACGGCATAAGGAAGCAGTGGTCTTCATAAATTAATACTATACACCACTTGAGTGAGCTCAAGCCTGTACTTTCCTCCTCCATCAAGTCGTTGGACTTCTTTTGAGCTCATACAAGTAAAAATATTCTAATTTATTTTCAGGCCACGAACAACTATTGCTGTGACTCGTGACATTTTCCAGAAGTTGGCAAAAAAAACGCAAAATTTTCTTAATGCAATGTTTACCGGTCATCTAGCTTTCTTGCTGTATGGACCCAATGCCCCAGTGGGGTCTTTCTCAAACTCTTTAGACATACGTCAGACTTAATGTTTGATTACTCCAGTTTCCATCTGTTAAGCTCACTTTGCCGTCAGATAACGTTTTGGTCGCTAGGTAAGCAAACCCGCACCGCGTGCGTCAGCCACTCTCTGTTTGGAGAGATCAAGACCTTAGAATACGCGAAGTACGTGATAAGAGCACAAGCATGCTTTGTGCGACGCAGACGCATTTAAGTGTTTCGCTTAGGTGAGCGTGGTACATGTAGAGTGGCTATGGAACGGACCGAATACTCACCTGCTGGGGTCAAACTTTGTCAAGGAAAGTATTTAATATTTTCACCTATGACGCCGAAGATGGCGGGTCGCAATCGACCATGAGGGGTCTAGTATGTGCTAAGAATAGGGTGGCCTTCGTGCCTGGCAGCAGTCTGCTCTACGAGCGATCATTCGAACCGACCCTGTGGCTCGAGCGGTTAGCCGTTCGACCCAGGACCGGGAGGTACCTGGTTCGATACCCGTAGGATTCGAATTTAGGCAGCCGGAGATAGGTCACTGAAGTGGACGAGCCATCACACCCGAGTGTGTGACTGCCCTACCAACTCGCGCCCGATTGGGTAATAAAAGGGTTGGGTGGGGGACGCCCCACTGATTGATAAAGCCCCATGGTGTAATGAGGGTACGGAACCCGGTCCCAATATGGGTCGGATTGCTACTAGTATCCCGCGAAAGAGACAGCTTAGTCCTAGCGCGTGGGTTCCCGTAGCTTAAATCTCTACGAGCGTTCATCCGACAGTACAAAGTGCTTATGTCGGAAAACTGAAAAAATGTGAGCTTGGCTCGTGTCTTTAAAATGCTGCCCGCTTTTAGTCCCAATGATGCACGAGGTGCTATAGACAAAAGAGTCAAATGACTTTTCATCAGCTAGTGTGGCGAGCACTCAATTTGGGTAGATTCGCTACGCTCATCTTTGTTTTACTTGAATAAGATATTTCTTCGGGATTTCCTGACTTTAATGCTGTCATTTGTGCTGCTTCTTAAAAGTGAAAAATAATGAGCCTCACGACCCATTTTAGAAATTCAGACTCGTATTACCATAATGTTTGAGAAATGTTTCAGGCATTATTAGATTACCAAGGAGTTGAAACATACGGTCGTATGATCGATGCTTAATGTATAGTATTAAAAGCTACGTCAGTAATTCGAATATATAATGCTTGTGAGATAATACAGTTTGGCTAACAATAGAGCTATATTGAGAATTAGTAATAAGACGGACAGATAGATAATAAGTCATCCTATCTAAGTCAATCTTATATCGCAGGGCACACGGCTAACTTTGCTGAAGTGCTGAGCGTCTGTTCTGAGGATCTTTAAGTCAGTTTTCTTCTATCTACACTTTCACCAATCTCGTTATCAAGCTTAAACTTATGTAACTTTCGTTAATAAAAAAAATTTAAAGTGAAGATTTTACCTCCAATTTTCACGTATCTGTGGAGAAGCAATTTCGTTGTTTAACGTGCAAGGAGCGAGTTCAAGACGTCTTGGTCAGCTCCCACGATATGCTTGGTTAATTTCTGCTACAATGCTTTGCAACTGCTCGTTTCTATTTAAGACGAATGCTCGTCCAACTCTTAACTAAATTGTCCAAGCCGCCAGCCACGGCAGGCACAATGCGTACGTTTCTCGTGACGTGGAAGCTTGATGCTTTTCATGATCAGCATTTGCTGAGTACCGGTACTTATTCACAAGTAATTGCGAAAGGTTGCGACCTTGACCTCGGTCACATAAAAACTGGCCTGAGTACCCTAGTTCTTTTCTATGCGCATTGTCGGACTAGAATATCAAAAAGAGGGCAATTTCAAAGTTTGTTGCGATGCTCGAGCTTTCAATCAATCGATTTTCTTGTTCACTCGCTCACAACAATGGAAAAGAGAGGTGAAGTGTTGATCGCTCATAGCAAATTTTTATAAGGTGTGAATGCCGGTCCTTGCTGTAATATCAGCTTTTTTAATGAGGTAATAGGGTTTGAAAGTTATCTAGTAGTTGTATAGAGAAACATCGTCGCAAGTGGTAAGGTGGCTGGATAGGTTTGGGTGCTGCAGTGACTGAAATTTACGCCCTTACCTCAAATTAAAGTCGGTTTTGCATGCATGTAATTAGACAAATTGACTGGTAGCTAGGATACATATATTCCCATGCAGCTTTGTGACAATCCGTTCCGGATTGCCGAAGTCTATCATCGAGCTCCCTGTCCGTCCTTACAATAGGAATATATCGTCCTTCGGTCGCTTGTAAATGGTCGTTCGCTTGCCAGGTAAATCCAGAACTTCATTGACCTGGTCGGTGCAATGTTTGTACGCGTCACTTGACGTCCACGCTTGATAATCTCGAAGCGACTGCCACTACAATCGCAACAATCTCATTATATTAACTAACATGCAAGGCAATCGAATCAACGCTCTTACTTCTGACAGTACGACGTATTTGTGGTGGTCATTAATGTCGCTCAGTGTTTCAAGTGAAATAAATCCAGGCTGCGCCCGCACCACCTTCAAGACCTATGGCACACACCACTATCACGTCAATCCGCAACTTTTTCGCGGTCGATTGTAGACCTACATTCTCCATAAGACGAGCGACGGTCGGCTCAAAGCCGCGGCTCATGATGCGCTCGCTTAGCACTCGCACAGGTCTCAGTTGCATCATAGGCGTCTCTTTGTGTCCTTTTTGAGGCTTTCCTGTTGCGTTGTTTCAGTCGAAAAAAACTATGGCCGAGCATATTCTCATATAGACGTAGAGATGCGAAAACTTATAACAAAGTTGTGCGCACAATCGTCTTTTCTAATGCCACATTTCATATTAACGGAAATATGACGGAAGATAAAAGGAGCGATACCCTGCATTTACCATTAAAGGCAGATTGCATTGCAACAGGTCGGCTCGGACACATTTATAACACTCTCGACAAAACAACGTGGGTTCTTGCGAGAAGCAGATGAGGGTCACGTATGGCGCTAATGACATTTTACGTGAATGCAACGAAGTGGTCGGATGCAAGCCGTGGAATGCATTGATGTAGTTGCTAGTACAGCTGCGTGTGAAACGAACAACAGTTCTCTTGTGCGTACTTTGCACCAAGTGTTCGAAGCTGAGCTTCAATGTTGCCGAGCTTTCACAAGCGACGCGAAAGGGAGACATGTCTTTTGCTACGACTGTTTAAAGTGCAGTCAGTCTCAAGTATACCTTCGCGCTACCTCATTCGTGATTACGAACCTTGCTAGGTACGATTTCACCTTGACTTGAAATGAGTATAAGAGCTGACGGGAAGGACAGTCTTCAAAACGACTTTCAGCGCCTGCATCCTTTAGCGATTAAGCAATATGTTTATCAAATTGTGTGTGGACTTCATGCTCTTCACCAGGTATGAAGTTCATACTCTTTTGCTGTGCAAGTGATCAAAAATGACTTTGCTTAGGCGGGCCTTACATGTGGTGGCGTACGTAACGGCTATATTTTATTGCAAAGTTGCTTCCAGACCTCTTGAACTTTATCGAAAGTGTGCGCGTTTCTGAGGCTCTAACTCTTACCTAGCTGTCATTGTCATCAGTTCTTTTATGCGGAGGAAACATTCTTAAAATTGCGGCGTGGTTTCCATCTGCTCGAGCGGTAAAGGCTCTTGAATCTCAAAAGTACGCTAAGTGCTATTGAAATCCGAAAAGTTGAGACGAGTCTTTTCAAGTTTTTGATACAATGTGTCGTTCAGAATCCTTTCCGATTTGCACTGTCGTCGTTTGAGCTACAAACTACACAACGAAAAAGCTCAAGATGTGCGTAGCGTGGCCTTTGTAATGGCAGAAATGCTCACTGGGCTTCGTATTCGTGGAAAGCTCATGGAAAAGAATCGTTTGCTTGGCAAAATCAGCTCAGGGTCACCAGAATGGCAGTTCTTGAGTGACGTGCTAGCATTACATCCTTTAAGCGAATTGCTCAAGCATTCGTACTTTACAACAACTACTCCAATACGGAGCTCAGCTATAGAAACCAAGCAAGAGCAGTGGCAAGTTGCCAATCTATTTATCAAGCAGGAACTACACGAGTGCCGGCTCATGAAGCGACAGCACTTGCAACAACTTCAAGCGTGGCAAGCCCAGTTCGAGAAAAAGTACCGAAAAAAGCCTGAAAATGTCGACCGTCCAGCTGGTCTTCTGAGGCTACAAGGACGACTGAAGGCTTTAGATGAGCGAATCGAGATGTTGAACGACCGCTTGGTTGCATCTGATAGTGGTACGCATAGAATGATCACGGCCGAAGAGACTGGAACAAGTGACTTTGCACTGATGCATTACGAAGACCACCACAGCTGGCATAAACCTTCTATTGAGAATACTTGTGAGTTCAGCGTCGGTACCAATGAGAATTGTCCGGACTCAAGTGGCCAAAGCGCAGGAAACAGATCACCGGCACAAAAAGCGTTTCTAAACCGATTTTATGCTACACAATAACTTAAAATTCACACTTGGTTAGCGTCCAAAATGACAATAGAAAAAGTGGTTTTGACACGCTTCGTCCATGCTATTGTAATTTTCTTCACTGAAATGTTCGAGTTGTCTGGCAAAATTTTTGAGGCAAAGAAACATGGTGAAGCAAGTTCCGAGAGAGTGATGCGAGCCTCTCGTCGATGGTCACGTGCAGCCTTCTGACGCGAAAACTTCGGCGTAGTTGGGTCGTTTTAACGCTTACGGGCCGAAAACGTACGCTCGCACGGTATGTGCGCTGTCATTGGTCCGCTAAAATGAGATCTGAAGCCTTTAAAGCGAGCCATTATTGGTCAATGTCATTATTCATGTGGCACTTTCTGTAATACTAATTGTAACTAGTGTCGCAAAAGAGTTCGCAGCTCCCTTAAACAGAGGGATTGCTCGTCTTGTACGTTAACGTCCACAACCTTGGCGTCAGTGCCGAATCCGTTCCTGACATCCACCATGATTCAGCAGCATCTTGCCAAGGGCATTGGCCGCATGTCCGACATGATCATGATCAAAGGCAAAGGTTCGTGGATCTGGACGTCCGACAACCGCAAATTGCTTGATTTTACCAGTGGCATTGCCGTGACGAGCGTCGGGCATTCGCATCCCAAGGTCGTGGCCGCGGTTCAGAAGCAGGCGGCTACACTCGTGCATGCCCAAGTGAACATTGGGTACCACCAGCCCATGTTGGAGTTGACTCAAAAACTCTTACCCGTGGTCCCCAAGACGCTCGACTCGCTCTTCTTTGCGTGCAGTGGGTCCGAGGCCGTTGAGAATGCTGTCAAGCTAGCACGTCATGCAACGGGAAAGAGTCGCGTGATTGCATTCCAAGGTGGGTACCACGGTCGTACCGTCGGTACCATGAGTCTCACGTCCAGCAAAACCATCTACAGTGCGGGCTTTGGGCCCTTGATGCCTGGAGTGACGTTTGTGCCGTACCCGTACGCATTGCACGGTCCAATCGACGACGACGAGAAGAATGTAGACTGGTGCGTGGACCAGCTCCGTCTCGCATTGAAACAACAGTCGGCACCGCAAGATACGGCCGCCATTCTTATTGAACCCGTCTTGGGCGAAGGGGGGTACGTGGTACCACCTTTGCGGTTCATGAAAAAGGTACGCGAAATTGCGTCCGAACATGATATTTTACTTATTGCCGATGAGATTCAATCGGGGTTTGGGCGTACCGGCGGGTACTTTGCCATTGACAGTCACTTTGACGTGCAGCCGGACATCATGACGTTTGCCAAGGGCATTGCAAGTGGCTATCCCATCAGTGGCCTTGCCAGTCGCACGGAATTGACTGCGACGCAACCGCCGGGGTCCATGGGAGGAACGTTTGCGGGCAATGCCGTGGCGTGTGCTGCGGCCATTGCCACGCAAGAAGTGATTGCCGAAGAGAAGGTATTGGAGAATACGCGCAAGCGAGGGGCGCAGTTACAAACGGAGCTCAAGAAGCTCCAAGCGGCGGGGAAGTACCCGATTCGGGATGTGCGTGGGTTGGGACTGATGATTGGGTTAGAATTTGAGCCCACGACGTGCAAAGGCACGGCGACCCAAGTTTCGACGGCGTGTCTTCGTCACGGTTTGATGCTCTTGACCACGAGCGTTTACGAGACTTTACGCTTTATGCCGCCGCTTACTGTCTCGGAAGACGAGTGTGCCCTTGCATTAGAGATCTTTGAAAAGGCTTTAAATGATGTCTTTAATCAGTAGCTGATTGACGAGACCGTCGTGTACCTTACTGCAATATTGGTCTACAGGTACACACACACACATTTTGGTACACTAGAGGGCCCCGGTTGTCGGTACCAAAGCGGGCTTGTTGCTCATCTGCTCGTACAACTTGGCAATCTGGTCGTACCAATAAAAAAAGACCCGTTAGCGTTTACAGCGCTCCGAATCGATCAGCAACCTGCCCTTACTTTAGAAATATACTCTTTTTGTTCTTTTAATAATTGAGCCGTGGTGTCCGCGCCTGTGCTGCTCGCGCCGCGTCGACGCGTCGTCGTCAACGCCGCGGCAATCTTGTATGCATTGTTATCGAGACACTTGACGAGCTCCTGTACACGCACGATTTCTTCGGGGACTGTAACTTTTTCCACTTGTAGCTGAGTCAAGAGCGCTTGGGCACCGGTAATGTACTTGGCACTATCCGTCATGTTAGAAATGGAGTAAACAAAACCCGTAAAAGCGGCAAATGTCACTAAAGTGAAAAAGCCAACCCGGGTACACGTCAAAGAAGAGTTTACCCTCCGTCACGAAGCATGTCGGCGGATCTTTTTGCCGATTGGAAAAAGGAAGAAGAGTATGTAGGAAGTAGTGGAGGGGGACTCGGAGGTGGGGTCTACGAGTCTCCGTACGGTGCAACGGGGGACGCGTACGGTGGGGAAACTAGCAGCAACGACGACTTTGAGTTTGAGACCGTGGGGGACGAAGCCCACAATAAGGACAAGGAGGACGAAAAGCCCATGTTTGAATTACGAGAACATGGTTTGAAAGTATCCCGTCGCAAGGGGTTTACACTCTGTTGCTTGGACGTTGGCAACGGGGTCCTCGCCATGGGGTCCCAAGAGGGCATGTTGTTGCGGTGTACCACGGAAGCGACCGATAGCACGGGGACCATTGAAGAGATTATGATTGAACCCCGTGTGGCCATGTCAAAGGTGTTTATTGACCCAACGGGGGCCCATGTCCTCATTTCAATGGAAAATGGGTCAAATTTCTACTTGCCCACGGCCTCGACCCGACCGAAAAAGCTTATGAAAGCCCACTCGTTGAAATTCACGACGGTCGCATGGGACCGCCAAGCGGGTACTCCCGAAACATCGGAACCGGTACTCATTGGTACCGATGCCGGCACGGTATTTGAAGCCGAGTTTGACAATAACAAGGAGAAAACGTTTAAGAAAGTGTTTCAAATTGCCAACCAAGGACCCATTGCGGGCATTAACTTTGAACATTGGACACTGCCATCGGGTGATGTGCGGTACTACGT
Organism: Plasmopara muralis; assembly: GCA_003676415.1. Taxonomy (NCBI): domain Eukaryota; phylum Oomycota; class Peronosporomycetes; order Peronosporales; family Peronosporaceae; genus Plasmopara; species Plasmopara muralis. The sequence continues at coordinate 159,624 of RCHQ01000046.1, read as the reverse complement.
CATGGTGACGACGTCGGTGTCGGGGAAGAAACCGACCCGGATGTTCCAATTTATTGGCAGCGGTACCCATGGGTTTGAACCTTTGTTTAAAGAGTATACCAACCCCGAGAAACTGCGGTTCCAAGAATTGCCGGGGGAAGGCACGTCGGCCGTCTTGCGGTTCTACGCAAAACAAGAGCGGGAGCGGGCCAAGGGGTTTGGCATCTTGACCGGCGACGGCGTGTACCACGGGGACTTTGTCTTTGGGCTCTCGAGTACCCTGGACAATGTCGTCTCGGGTACCGAGTTGCTCGCGTACCCTGGAAAAGGTACCAAGCCACGGCCCCCTCCGCTGTCGCTGGCCATGACGCCGTACCACGTGATTTTACTTTACCCCCGTCACGTCCAAGTCGTGTCGAAGCTCAATCACGTCGTGGTCATGGAAGAAACGTTCGATGCGCGGGTCGGGACGGGCCAAGGGCTCACGGTGGACGAAGCGTACCAGACCGTGTGGATCCACTCGACGCGGCGAATCCTCGAACTCGTGGTCGTGGACGAAGACCGCCATGTTTGGAAACTCTATCTCAGCAAAGCCATCATGGGCACGGGCGACGACCGCGACTTTGACCAAGCGCTCAGTGTCTGTCGCAACGGGTACGAGCGGCAACGGGTGTGGACGGCGCAAGCCGACAAACTCTTTGCCAAGCGCGAGTACGACCGCGCGGCGCTCATTTATGCCAAAACCAGTCGCTCGTTTGAAGACGTGGCGTTGCAATTCTTGGACCACGCGTTGCACGACGCGCTCTTGTTGTTTCTCTTGCAGAAACTCAAGGGCCTGAGCCTCGACGACAAGACGCAAGTCACGGTCCTCTGTTCGTGGATTGTCGAGCTCTTTCTCGACAAGTTTACCGTGTTGAAAGGCAGTGCGCAAGACGTCGATGCGCACGCGAACGTCTTGTTTGAATTCAAGCAGTTTTTGCAAGACCACAAACGGCACTTGGACCCGGCCACGACGTTTAATTTGATCGCGAGCCACGGGCGCCCGGACGAATTGGTCTTTTATGCCACGTTGATTGAAGATTATGAAAAAGTGATTACGTACCACGTCGACCGCGGCGAGTACGGTGCGGCGATTGAATTGTTGCGGAGCGTCGAGACGTCCAAGGTTGAAGAGTTGTGGTACAAGTACGCGCCGGAATTGATCGTGCATCGGCCCAAGGAAGTGTACGAAGCGTGGCTCGAAGCCGCGACGTTGAACCCCACGCGCCTCATTCCGTCCATTGTGCGCCACGTCCACCAGACGAACCGACCAATGGAGACCCTCGGCCACACGTCGAAAACGCGCGCGATCCTCGACATGGCGATCCGGTTCCTCAAGTTTGCCATTAAACAAGGAAATCGGGACCCGACGATTCACAATTACCTCTTGTTTCTCTTGGCAAAACATCCGGACGAACGCTTGTTGATTAGTTTTCTCCGGAAAACGCACAATGGCAAACACGTCTTTGACATTGCGTTTGCGCTGCGACTGTGTACGCAGCACGAAAAGAACCGTGCGTGCATTTACATTTACGCCGCCATGGGCTTATTCCAAGACGCGGTCGAGAAAGCCTTGCAAGTCGACGTGAAGATTGCAAAAGAAATGGCGAACCGACCCGACGATGACGAAACGCGGCAGAAACTCTGGACGTTGATTGCCAAGCACACGATCGATGCCGGGGGCGAGATCAAGGACGCCATGCACCTCTTGAAAGAAAGTGCGTTGCTCAAGATTGAAGATTTGTTGCCGTTTTTTCCGGATTTCGTCCTCATTAACGAGTTTAAAAAGGAGATTAGTGAATCGCTCGAAGTGTACAATGCTCGCATTGACCATTTGAAAGAAGAGATGCAGGATTACACGCACTCGGCCGAATTGATCCGGGCCGACATGCAGCAATTACGGAAACGCTGTGCGCTCGTGTCGGGGAACCAACGGTGTGAGTTGACGGGCCACACGCTGTTGGGGCACGAGTTTTACCTCTTTCCGTGTTCCCACGCGTTCCATGCCACGGCCTTGCGGCTCGAGATGCAAAAACACCACAATAGTTTTCAACGCCAGACGGTCAAGCAATTGTTGCAAACGTTGACGGACCTGTCGACGGACTTGCCGTCTCGGACGCCGTTTTTTCAACGGCCGTTGGCGGCCTTGCCGTTTTTAAACTTGTCGTCGAGTGAAAAGGACGTCATGACGCCCGGGCACGACGGAGGGGACGGGACGGCCGCGGCCAAGGAACACGCGCTGGCCCAAGAACGCGAGCTCGTGCAGCAGAAGTTGGACGACATGATTGCGTCCGAGTGCATCTTTTGTGGCGAAGTCATGATCAAGTCGCTCCATACGCCGTTTGTCTCGATGGACGAGGATTGGATGGAAGGCCAAGAGTGGGCGATCTAAGCGTGGGGGACCGAGCGAATGAAGGCGACAGGTGTGTTGTTGCTGGTGTCTGTCGTGTCGTGTCGTGTCTTGTTTAGTGCCAGGCCAAGCCCGTGTGAGAACTCGCTAATGCCCGTCGTGCGGACGTTGTGAAGGTTGACGAGATGGCGCGCCGCGTGCTTTTGGAGGACGGACGACGCGATGCAGGGGCCGTGGTGACAGCAAGTGGGGCGGGTTGGAGCCGCGGGCTCGACGACAGACGCTTGAACGCAAGGCGATGGAATGGACGCGACGACTTGCACGGCGGCAACGGTTTCGCGATGGAACGAGTGGTCGCTTGGGCTGTGGCTCCCCACGTCGTTGCCGGTTGCAGGCGTAGAGCTGGAAACCGGGCGACAGCGTGGCCTGTCGGCTGGTCTCGGGTCCTTGTCATGTCGATTTGACGCACACGGGTACCAATTTCGAGGAGACGGGTCGTGTCGTCCACGTCGACGTGGTCAGGACTCACTTGCAACAGTACAAGCGTCTGGACTGGACCTGCTGCCGTGTTACGTAGTGGCGACGGGCGCGTGGCACTGGTGGCAGTGGCGCGCTGTTGCAGGGCGTCCACGACCTGTTTGAAGGCAGCCAGAGACTGGGGACGAGACGGCGTCGTTTGCAATCGAGCGCCTTGGCCAAGAGGTGGCACACGTTGGTTGGGACGAGCAACTTCGACAAAACACAAGGAACTTGTACGCACTTTGCGTGTCTGTCGATGTTGACTCGAGAGATGAAGGAGTAAAAGAGCATGCGATGGCTTGCTTGTGTCGTTTGTCTCGAGTGCAGCAAGATGGCGATGGAGGACAGCATGGACTTGGTCGTACGTCGTGACGGCATGCGCGGTCAGTTCCGTTGCTGGCGTGAAGGCGCCCGTGCACACCAAGTCGAGCAGTTGCTCGGGATCAATCCGTCCTATTTTCAGCCAAAGGGAGTCTTGATACGTCGATTGGCGCGTCGCCATCACGTTGAACACGTGCTGGAATGCACGTGGAAGGAGGCCAGCCGTGGCAGGAAGGTGCTTGGCCACGGGTCGGTGTTCAGGCTTTATCAAAGCCGCAGGCTGTTCCGATCCAGGCTGTACGTACGCGAGGATGCACACGGTGGCCCCGTTCATGTACGACGCCAAAAGGGGTACAATCTGTTCGTACACTTGTTGTTGCGTACAGTGTGGTCCAAATACGTGATCAAAGGTGAATTCTTTGGTTGACGGTGGGAACAATACTTTTTGTGGCTGTGGTATCACGATTGCTGGGCGCTTTACGTCACGTTGTGGCTCGTGGTAGGGTCGAAAGCGACAGAACACGCGCATGCGGCTTGGCAAGGCCTTATCGTTCTTCAAAAAAAATTGTTGCTCGCTCTTTTTCGTTGCATACCTTTGTTGTACCACTAATTCTCGTCGTTGTACCTCTTTTTGTATGCGAGTCATCCCGTTCTGTACCGTTATTGTCAGGTCATGAAACGCGGTCTTGATCTCGTGTTTTAGCGCTGCAACTTGTTGTTGTAATTGCTTTAGCTCTTGAGTGGTTTGCATGGCCATTGTCTTGTACTTGACGACCTCATTCTTTAAATGCAGTGTCTGGAACTGAAAGAGCTCGTTCTCGTGTACCACTTTTTCAAGATCGACTTTCTGCTGCTCTTTAGGTGCCAATTGCCCGCAAAGCGCTATGTGTTCTTCGGTAAGACTGTCTTGAACCGCTTTTGCATCTTCCCGCTTGACGTGAAGCCGCTGACGCTCACCCTCGAGCTCTACAAGACGCCTCTGGGAGGCTGCAAGCAATTCGACTTGGTTATCATCGAAACACGAGGCGTTGGTACCGAAACGATGGTACTCTTCCCGTGCCTGCTCTTCAACGAGCTGAGTGAGTCGTTCCAGTAGCTCCTCGGGTGGCACTTGTGCGTAGTGCGGGACGTGAAGTATCATAATGTCGAATTCTAATTGAGAAAGGATCAGCTTTACGCGTTGATGTGTCTCGGGCTGCTTAAGCGGCACCTGAATGACATTGTGACCGTACAGGACGTGGTGTGCCGCCATGTGGCCGGATTCGAGTCTTCCGAGCGTCGAGAGACGAGGTGGTGGAGTGAAAGAAGGCAATAGAGACGGCGCACGAATGGCGAGTTAAGAGCCAGAGTCATTGATCGAAAAGAGGGTACATGGTACTGTACGGCACGGTCGGTACGGTACCATGCACCACTGGCTGTTCGAGAATACTGGGGCTTGCCTCTCTCTGACTTCATTTGGACAAAAGCGACATCTTTTCAGTAAAAAATAAGGGGAAGAAATCACTTACGACGATGTACCAGAACTGGCATCCACCCCTGGATCGTTCATGAATTACAAAAAGCCGATTAAACGCTACACGCGATTCTTTATCACGTGCTTCTTGGGGTCTTATTACATTAGAAAAAAACATATTGATACCATTGAGCTAGTGCCTCCAATTACGATTCCTACGGCTTTCATAGACCCTGAAAGGTGACCCATTTCAACCCATAGATGGATGGCACCCTTTTCTTTCACCCAAAAAGAAGAAAGTGCCTGAGATGGTAGCGGCGGCGACGATTCTTTTCAACGTCCTCGCTTTCGTACCAGTGCCGATGACGTTGGGGCAACTCTCCATCCATATGGTCATCGGGCTCGACGACAAGACCAGCAAACGGTTCTTCGGTCGACAATCCCCGTAAAGCTCGAGTCTCGGATCCATCGTCTGCGTTAGTATGCGCATTGCAGAGTGCTAGTGATGAAAGTGCGAGCGTGATTGGTAGCAGAGCGAGACGCATCGGTGACAACGGCAGATAAATAATGCCGGCTTTGCTGATATGGTACCTACCGCTCCGGGTACATGGTACCGATTGGGAACGACACTGATTCTTAGGGATCACATGAAGCCAAGATGACCGTTAAAAAGGTGGCTTCATGGTAAAGAACCCTTAAAACTAGTTGACAGCCGATAAGTATCGGTATCGGTATCCAATTGAAATTTTTGCGAAAAATATCAAAAAAAGGAAAAAAAATCCTTCGTCAAGAATGAATTGTGGCACCAAAACACAAACATTCACATGATTTCAATCAACCTGCAGACTGCAGCCTAGTGCAAGTATTCACTAACATATTGCTCCTTTTCTTGCACGCCTCTCATGATCAAGGTGTACGTGATTGTGTCACACTTTGTCGGCAAGCCTACTGGAAATTTACATTACGGACCATGCGACATTCCTCTCTCCTTCTGACACGCAGCCCACAAGACTTTTTGGCGTTTGTGGACGGTTGCATTTGCAGCTCTTACTATTGCTAAGCAGCTGGATCGCGCGAAGGCGTTTGAGCTCTACCAGCAACATTTGACTCTAGGCCCCGGCCAGCACAGATTTTGCTGATTTTGGTGAGGGAATCTACTGTGGCATAACCGGTTAAGCGTATGTTTTAAAAAATGAAGGAAAACTTTGAGTCAAGGAGAATTAGATATTCATAACCTTAGCAATCCTTTACTCAGAAGACCAGGCTAAGTGCTGAGCATTCACCCGTCCAACTAAGTAATTGGATGGGTCGGGTTTTGGGATTACATGAAGAAAAAGTTGAGAGCATAGCTTCCTCCAGAAAACTTTGACTTTTGCCAATTTTTCGCGCCTCCTTGCCTGCAAGCGTGGATAGCACGACCTTCATAATTAAAAAGGAATTGGTGGTTGTTGGAATTACACTGCTAGATGCATGTTGAACAGGCGGATGACGTCACAGACTTACGAGTGCGTCACAGTAAGTGATTACATTATGGTATCCATCATTGGTCTAGAAAAATTTATTCACTTCGGGTTTTGCTTTTCGCTCAACAGCGGTCTTTATCATTGGCTTTTTATGGATGACTGAGTTCAAAGGTGGTCTAATTGGGTCTTCCCTCGCACTCAGTACTCAAGAGGAAGCGATGAAAATCGCATTTCTGGTGAAGAGCAGCCACGAACAGACTTTCTTGGGGCTTAAGCGCTCCCGAGCAAAGCAACATTCGCTGCTTTGACTGCGGCAAGATACGGTATATAATTTGTGCTGAACCTATTGGAGTCTTTTGTCCCGCTTCAAGGCTTCAAAGGGTTACTAGAAGAAGCTGCGTCCTCAGAGCTATAAATAAGCTAATCACCAAAAGGGTACGCTCTTGCATAAGTCTTCATGGTGGGTGGGTGATTGGTATAAATTTTGAAAGCTTAGCCCCTGCAGAATTGACAGCTTTTAAATAGGAGCCATCACCAGAAATTCAATGATTGTGCATGCACACAACAGGTTATGTCTGTCCATGACCTAAGCTTACACAACTTATGAGATCGCATTACAGTCTTAAATACCCAACGTCATATCCTTCGTTCTTATAGTGTTTGTTTATCATCTCTCGATCGAGTTCAAAAATCCAGCCACTCATATACTGTTTGACTCATGGTTGGCTATTGTAAGTTCTAAGGTAGTTATTTTATAAACCAATCACAAAACAACTGCCTCGTGTTATTCAAAATGTAATACTTAAGAAAGTAAAAAATACTCGAAGGTTTCATTACAATCTTACATTTAAAAGTGCACTCGCGCACAATTAGTCGCTACTTCTGGCTTGATTATCGAGCACTACAGTCGGCGACGCGTGCGTTTATTTAAACTTCTGCATATACCACTCATTGCCTTTCCAGCTGAGAAGGTATCGATGAGATTACACTGCTCTCGTGGCAGTGGTTAGGGCCAGGTAAAACGGGCACTAGGTCAGCCTTTTGCCAAACCCCCCACCCGGTGGTAGAATTGACAGTGCGTCTTTTGACACCGCATTAAACTAGTTTCTTAAATAAAGTCTGAACCAAATCCTTTTAGAACTATTGAGCCAAGGCGTAGCGTACACTGCCTATGAGGCTTATTAAAAACATCTTAAAATCCATCGATGCGGTTATAGCCATAAGAGGGATACTATCTACTTTTACCAACAGCATGCTAAAGTTTGTGTAGCCTTTGCAGTTGGTCAAGAACTCAATAGCTCTCGAGATTTAGTATATCTAGCATTTGACATTGTATTAAATCAAAGCCTGACGCGACGATATACCATAAATACGATTCTTTCCGGATTCCGTGGCAGTGCTGCGTATGACCCGCCGTCAACGCTCCATCATATACCTAGCCCGAGTAGTACTCCGGCTTTAACAGGCCCAAGAAATCACAGAGAGTGCTCGCATCCTTCTAAAATGGTTTCAGCGTGTACATTAAGTCTCCCGTAGTCATCAATTTGATTGCTTCGTTAAAGCACGGGCATTAAAGTTCACATTTAACAGTGACTGAATCTGTAGATTTACTAGCACCATATCTTTAATTACAAGACTTAATTGATTTTTGTCTAATCGATCCGAATTTTTTCTTTGTTGATCTTGGCTTTCAGTCAATTTGTCGCGCACTGAGACAATAACCTAATTTGACATATCGACTTCTACTTACTTTTGCAATGTGAGAGAGTAATCTTAGCAAGTTTCCTGGCCATTTTTCCGTGTCAAGCAATGAGAAGTAATGGTATAGCGTTAGTAGGACGCAAACGTGGGCTAAGCTATCCGTGGATGCGGCATGTGGCCTGTTGAACTTTGCTTAATGCAAACTCAGCAAAAAATATGCTGCTTTAACATCTTGAGGCAACTGTGCACACATTGCGCAATATAGTCTCCGCCAACACAATTTAATCAATCCATAAAAATCATCAGTTTGCTTGAGATCAGTCTTAGACATGCCTGATTAAAAGCATTTTTTAACAGTTAATTAAAATCTGTCTTTAAAGAGTATCTTGATTGGTATTTATAGAGTTAAAAGACTCATGATTCAAAAGACATGGTCGGGAAATAGCGCTGTTGTTAACACCGTTAATTGTGTCCAACAAAACCGCCATGCGACCTATTCTGTCCAATCAGTCATCAAAGGTTACAATTACTACGATACCTGCCAACTTCGTTGACAAATTGGACATAATATTAATACAGACGAGCTTGCACATGTGCGCACATGGACGCAGGCGCGCTTATACAGCTTAGGTCAACAATAGTGGGTGCTTACTGGTCTGTATGGTGTTTCATAAGTTTTATCGAGAAAGAGATCCTTTTAGGCCATATCACGACAGGACACCACTTCAAGTGATACAGTAAATCTGCTCTACTTAAAGCATAAGTTGATAAATCATCATGCTTATTTGCGCCAGCAATATCTTTCTGGGTGGAGCTATGACGCATCAACAGAAGCTTTCTACTCTCCTGACCTATCATCTGCAATAGATGAGTGACTGTGTTGTGGGGCGAGTCGAAGTTTGATTAGTAATGATCTTAAATCGCTTAGATCGAAGTAGGAGAGCCTTTAATAAAGAAATTCATTCTCCATTGCGAGTAGCCCGTTGTCATGGACAAAGTTGCTCTACTTGGCGGATGGAAGATGCCAAGATTCGAGCACGATCGCATGATCTCGCTCCTCGGAGTCTGCTAGAAGTAGTGCAGTACCAATATTAAATCGTGACGTACATTCAACGGTCACTCCGTATTCAGCAAGACCAGATTCAGCGCAAGTAATCGACTTTGTCAGATGCAATTTTAGTGTTAACGATTTTCAAAGTTTTCACATTTCTTAAAACATTGGACAGTGTACTCGCCACTTCTGCGTGATCTATGGTATACGTTCGTAAGCTACTGGCAAGGGGTCCAATCCTCAAGTCCATCAAATTGACTTTGGACCACCTAAATCGCAGTGACCTTAACGCTAGTGAGCTCCGCTTGAGTGCCAATCTTTTCGATACCCCCCCTATAAGTTTACACGCCGAAGATGCCCTAATCTGCATTATCATGAAGCATTTTTTATGAAAGCTGCTCAGATGTCTTACGCCTATCTTTTCATATCCACACGAATCAGGTATATTTTATAGATTGATGACCCTTATGGGTCTGATCGACTGCGTCACCAGGCAATTGAATGTCCTTCACACACTTTAGAGCTCTTGGAGCACGACTAGTCGCTCCCACATATTTCCTTTGGATTACTGACAGCGATCAATGGTTTGCAACTTTCTAGCACGACGAAAGGATAAACCTCATCGACTTGATCAAATGCTTTGTGCTATGTGCAACTCATCATGTCGAGGAGTCGGCGTCTGTACCAAAATGTCGCCACATTATTATACGTACGAGCGAGGCGCCACCTATCAAAATGCTTGCTGGGTAAGGCCTTACTTCTCAAATTGTCTCTGACATGTGCACTATAAGACATCTTATCTGCGACTACCAACGGCGACTAAGGATGCCATGTCTCAACGCGAACTTCTCGAGGTGAATACGAAGAAGTGATAAATGTCGCAAAGACCATCCAAGACAATGCTTAGATGACATGACTCTGCTTCCAAGCTAAAGCCCGCTGCCGTGTTACGCAGTATTGGATTCCTAAATCCAGTTTTTGCTTATGGTACACACCACTATCAGGTGCCGATCAGCTTAAAGTTTGTGGCACTCCAGAATCGGGTATACTGAGTATGGCAATGCTGGAGTGCCAAAAGCTTTGACATATAGTCACATATCGCATTCGCGTCCAAGCGCGTTTGTATTCGACACGATGCAAATAAAGGAACCTCAAACCGAAATCTTACCCTCGTTCTTGTAGTCAAGCAAGCAGTAATAATGTCACGCTGATGGGCTTAAATTGCCTCAGTGTGTGCCCTCAAAGCCAATAAGGGCCGTCCATAATTTATTAAAAGACGTCACATTTGCCTCAGCATTGTGGCAAGCGTGCTTGCAGGCTCGCAAGCACGAATCGTGTGTGGTTCGGAATTGAATCCTGTAGGCCATCAAAGCGTCTTTTTTACCACAAAACAACTTTTTTCTGTAGGTCATCGGAAGTTTCCGCTAACCGCACCTAACTAGACGAAAATTAAGTCATGATTTTTCTACGGGACGCCTGGGAAATCGGACATCCCAGCCGTAAATATCGGGTATCACACCAAATGAAGCAACGATGGATGCCTATATGATGACCAGCACCTATATGTTCTTCCTACTCCTCGTTAACATGACTGGTATTCGAGGGTGTCGGACTGCTCAGCGCGTCTCGGTTTTGTGAGCCTCCTCCCCCGTTCCAAAAAAAGATTTGCGTCAGCTAGACCTTTAGCTTTTTCAAGAAAAAGATTTCGTCTAAAAAAATGATTGTATGTCAGTACTTATTCGCATGCAGTTTCAGGATGGCTGTAGCCGGTCTCTGTTTCTGTGAATAGATTTCGTGGCCAATTTAATTTCTCTGACCAATAGCAGGAAGTTCTCTCCATACCTGGATTAAGAAAGAACGTCATTCGTTGAAGCTTGTTCTGTATTGGAGGCAAGTAAGTGCACTGCTCCGTGCTTGCGAAGGATCGGTCTAAACGAGTGAAAATGATTACAAACCTTACCGCGTACAGCAAAGCTGTTGGTTGCTCAGAGGATGCGTGAGCTCAGGTCTTTGACCTTTGCTCGATATCTAAAGAATATATGAGCTGCAGGTCGCGATTTAATTATGTGATGGGGTCACATCACATCTCTCACGGAGGCGTACAGGAAAGAGCGAGCTTGAAATGAACACTTGCTCACTACACAGATCAAAGTGTGAATTTAACGCAGTTTTAGAATCATTATGTTACATTTGCCCTTTTTTAAAAATAAACGATTATCACGATAATGACAGTCAATGAATATTTTTTGAAGTATACCCACCATATCTTGTTGAGAAATCATTCAAAAACCGAAACCTTTAATCTTTTATGATTTAGGTCCTAACTCAAAGCATCGATTTTACACGACAGCCCGTTGCATCGTCTCTAGAATTATTTGTCTGATGGGAGAGGTATAAGCGTTATAAATTAGTCCTACAACTTTGATTAAAGAAATGCCGCTCTCAATAAAGGATGCAGCAAAATTACCGGTTGGCTGGATCATTTAATGATGACCTAGTCGACTTGGTGCAAAAGATAGCTCTTGCACCAAAACCGCACCGTCTGTGGCTGTACAAAGTGAATTGCCCGTCAAAGAAAAGATGTTTTTTTGGAAAGCTTCCAGCTCATCTACGAGAAGAACACGCACATACCGCTCGCTTTTATCTGTTGATTCGAATTCACTTCCTCCTTTGGGCGATCTTAGAAGGAAAGACACATTTTAAACGCTACGGCGCACACTGACCTTTCACTAACAAAGACGGCAAAAACGCGTGAGCTTTACGACAGTATCATCTAACGAGCTCCATGGGATGCCTTTAAAGATGTAAGAATTGATGTCAGAATCACCAGTCATGCCCATCTGACGAGACAGTTAAAAAGTCTTCGGTGATTCAAAGACGAATTGGATTGCCGCTGTTGACAATTTATAAGCGAGGACGATAATAAAGTCAAGGGTTACAATCATTTAAGTGTCTAAGCAAGTGGAATCAATTTTGCACTTGGTGAGGGTCTTCATGACTGGGCACAGATAGAAGTCACCATCCGCCTCACTTACTGAACAAGAGGTCTGCAAGGAAAAATGACATTTCAAATGAGTATATAATGGTCGATAGTGGCCATGAAATTAAGCAGTCTTTTTAACTGCTTTGCACGTCGCGAGAATCGCCTTGAGGCAGATTTACAGAATGACCATGTTAATAAATGCGATTGCTTCAGTCTGACCTTTTAGCAGCTATGCACTTGCTTTTGGCACGTATAAAAGCGTGCTTTAGACTTTTAAATTAAGCCATAAATAGCCTGCGTGCACGCCGCGGTTTAGTGACTCTATGGAAGAAAGGTGAGCTTACAACCTTCAAGAAATACCTTTGGTACTTCCCACTACAGTGACTACCACGATCTAAGAGGAGAGTATATTTGGAATTCGATCAGCCACCCGAGTATCGTGGCTAAGACCTCAGTTAATGTGGACATAGTATTTTAATTTCGTGATATTCTGCATCACAAGTGAGCTGAAAGTCTCACCCGAAAAGTCCTCGACATGTGCTAAGAACTCAAGTTTGAGCGCAAATACTCTTTACCATTATATTTAATGCTCGTTAAAAGATTGCGGCTTGTCTGCAGAATGCCCATTGCTTCTGACACCAGATTGCAGCAGCCTTCAGGAGGTCATACTAAGCCGGTCGAACGGCTCCACACCTCTTCACACAAAGCTCACGAAGCGTCTCTGCTTCACTCCACACTTAAACATAAGCGCAGTCTACCTTCACAGTCAATGATTGCCGAAGAAACTTGATTTTACTGTGCCTTCTCCGTGATAAACAGCAACTCCTACTTTTCTGAGTGTACGTCCTCGAGGCTGCTCTAAGAGTTGGCCCGGGCGGACAAGCCGCGGCTTCTTTAGAGCTACCCCGGGACCCTGAGTTTTCTTAAAAGAGCTGTACCTCTCCGACCATGAGATCGATGAGCGTCGCAAAAAGTCGCATCGACCACAGCGAGTCTCAGCACGAGGCGCCCGAACTGCATCAGAAAGCCGTTTTTCTTCGTAGCAAGCTCCAATCTCGGCTGACTAGTCTATTCGGTACTCGGCCTCCAGCATTAGGCCAATATGTCGATAGATTTTGATACTTACAGCCGCTATATGCCGTAAGGGGACAATAAATGATTAACTATATAGTTCTCAGCTGCCGAATTGACCCTCTCATCTCCGCGTTGGTTAAAAAAGTTTCTATTTAAACTTTAAGCGAATGCAATCGCATCCCTAGTCTATATGTAATATTAGTATAGGCCTGGAATAAAAATGCTACCAATCAATCCTTGCTCATCTTAGAAGTGCTTACACTTTTATAAGTCTTTTGAGAGCAAACAGTACTCTTGATAATCAGCTCAATGGATTGGAGTAAATTCTGTAAATGCGCTAATTGTGCTATTAGCTGCAAATAAAAGCCTTGACACCTTATCGGCCTACATTGCGACGCCTTATTGCACATATTAAATTGTGTATCAATGTGCCCAACATTGACCATTTCTACCTGAAAACTCATTTGAGGATAGTATGCTGTTTTTTTTACCTCAGCAAATGAACTTTACAACTAGAATAGAACTTCAATATAAAGCTGGAAAAGTGTACCAGAACGTATCATAGACCACCAAATTGCTTCAATTTAGTCCTTAGAGTGTTAATGCGTGAAAACTTTTTTGCTGAACATTAAGATATTAAGAATCAATGAGCGTTGTTTTCACAGTGTGATGGGTAAGAATTTTTCTTAGCATATCATATCGTGAAATAGCCCGAAGTACTATATTATTCCATTACCTATGTCATCAGAGTTGCTAGTGTGTTTAAAGCGCTTTGGCCGCCGCTAATCGCAGTGCCGGTCGCGTAATGTCTTCGATCACCGCAGCGGTATACAAAATGCCAAGCAACAAATTGTATTATTTATTACCGGCCAAAGTCAGGGCCGTTTTTCAGTGAATATAACTAAAACGACACCGACTTTGTGCTTCGTAAATCTACAATGCCGATGTAATGCCCTGAATATTGCAGTGGTCTAAGGCTGAACATGCATAGCATGACTAGACCCTTGAAAGAGTAAGAAGCCAGGTTTTACACGGTTTGTGCCCAACCTTTGAACTGGGTAAATGGACGGATGCAAATACTCTTCGGCTTATATACGACGACTAGTCAAGCATTGCCCGCGTTGCAGCTTCTAAGTGAATAATCGGTTCCACCTGTAATTACACCCCACTTTCCTGTATTCTAAAGTTCAGATTCCATTTCATATATTGGCTCAAAGAAAGATGCTTATGCTGTATACGCATGTAAAAATCGCTACATGATATGCGATGACTTTGTCATTTAACCTGAATTTCTAACAGAATCCATTTGTATTTTTGGTTTCTCTTTGTCCAAATTACTCTAGTTGTTATCTCAAGCGCGATGCAACGTATTGCAACGTATTGCAACGTATTGCAACGCATTAAATTGAATTATGGCATTCTTACTTCCGTCGAGGCTTAGGAATATGATCATGTCCTTTAAGTGAGTTGGGCCGCTCGAATAGCTCCTTGCTCTTTCATCTTTTGCTGCATCGTCAGCCTGATATTTGAGCTCTGGATTTAGTCGTTGTCTTGTTCTCCTCTTCAGACAAATCGTGTCGGTACCAAGCCCAGCAGTCGTGATTTTACATAGATAATTACGTAAAACAAGTGCTTTGGCGGACATCACTTAAATTTGATATAGCATTAAGTGTTTTTGTCGCTCATGAGAGAACAGTGTCAACGAAAAAGAAGCTGTCAAATGAAAAGCCACGTAATTTACGCAAGTGCATATGTAGTTCGTGTTATTCGCGCAAATACCTTTTTTTCACTCGAGTACGCTTATGTCGTGCAAACTGATTCTATATCGTACATTTTACGGTCAGACCTAAACAAGTTATAAGCAAACATTTTCGAGGCGGTACGATATATTACATCTCAACACCCCTTCACTCACTTCAGCATAATTGAATTTTTATATTGTTAGTACATTAAAACAGCGGATCCACATAATAATGTTCATTGCCTCCTAGAAGTCACATATTCCACACTATCTTTTTTTTAAATACCGCTGACTGACTCAAGCCCCGCGGTACCAATATTCTAACTTCTTATACAGAAGCTTATTGCGCTAGTCATATGTGAGTCATGCTCGTGATCTTAGGTTCGAACTTTTCATCTACTACAAAAAGAAGTGTAAATTTGCTACAAAAGTGCAAAAAAAAGGATGGCATTAGATCACCAATTAGTTTTTCAATTTACAAAGAGTGTAATGTTTTTTCATCGACGCTGTGGCTCGTGTGGTTATTTGCTCGACCCGAGACCGGGAGGCACTTGAGTCGATATGCGTAGGATGGATACCCTACTGACCAAAAACGTCCATAGAGTAATAAGAGGTCCGGAATTCGGTCCTAGGAATGGGTCGGATAGCGTCCAGTGCTAGAGACAGTTAAGTCCTAACGTGAGTATTTCGGTTGCTAGCCTAAATATGGTACCAATTATCTCCGACGTGATTTTCATGATTACTGCTCATTTTGTGAGACTTATGACGTGCAGCTTGAACTAATTTCTTGAATAGTATTAGTAACATTTGGTCGTATGTTGATGACTAACAAGATTTTCGCACGAAAGACTTCATATTCCCTCGAGAGCGACTTATAATACATCTTGACCTGTCAAGCCGGACAGAATGATATAAATCTCGTAAGTTGTCTTCTCCCTCGTCGGTGTGAGGCTGCCTCTCCTTTACATGTCTAATATCACCACACTGCTCTTATACGAAACAGACACGACACCGTAACTTTAAATTATCAAAAGCACATTTGTTCAATAGGATCAACAATGAAACCAATTGGTTTTAACAACACGTCTCTTTCAATACAGATCACTTCTTAAATTTGATAGTTTGAAACTGCCAGCTATTCCCGCTGTCGTATGAATAAAATACTAACAAGATATGACGATCACCTCAGTAGGCACATTGGTGAATTAAAATACTTGCGAATTAAATTTAACTGGCTGAAATCTTCTCACTGGAAAAGGACCCCTCTTAAAATTAATTGAATCCGAATTTGAGCGTGATATTTTACATCCCGCTGCAATCTCTCGTAATTTAAAGACAGGTAAATTTAAATTGTTTGCGAAGAAGTGTAGTGTCTCGCGGCCAGGACAATCGTCGGAAGCTCCTACTCATTCGTCGACGTGTCAAAGCCACGGAGCACCTTCGAGCGCCCACTTCCAATTCGGCCAACATTGCCAAGCGTGGCGTAATCATCACTCGTCGAATGCAATGGCGGACCGAACAGCGGCAACTTGCTTGCAAACACGAAATGGTTGTCAAAAGAGCTCTTGACAGCCGGAACGGAGGGCGCTGGGCCGCTGCTGTTTCGAAGCCACCCAGATGCTGCTTGCATTTTGAGCGGCTCGGCATCGGCAGGAGTAAAACCCGGTGGAGCCTTTCTTGAAGCCGCATTTGGTGTCGTCCCCGTTGACATTGACCCGGCACGCGCAAAAGCTGCAAATTCATCGCCGTATAGCCGCGGGCCCGCTCCGAGCCCGCTGCTCGATTCCCTGCGGCCCTTTAACCGATCGTTGGCTACGCATTGAGTAGTAGCAACCGTCGAGTCAAGTAGATTGGATCCCAACGTATTAAACGACAACGAGTTGTTCCAGTCCAAAAAAGTGCCAGACGGAGATTGCTTGCTTAGATTTTGCTGCCAGTCTTTCGAGCGCCATCGTGCTGATAATGACTCGAATGCCTTAAAAGGCTCTTCCGGTTTCTCGATCAGGCTTGTATCAATGGGTGGGGGTATTGCTGCCTTATCAGGTTTTTGCTGATTGCCAAGAGAATGGAGCGACCATTGTGCCAAAACGGCGTCAAGTCTGGACTCCTCAGGATGCACCACTCGTAAAGGAGACGAGAGGGCTGATTTCCGAAGAACCTCAAAAGACTCAATCTCGCTATCACTTGAATCCTCATCACTGCTTTCACGTACTTCCTCGTCACTATCACTTACTTCAGCGTCAGTGTTGTCGCGGTCTCCGTCTTTAAGCAGCTCCATCAGCGTTCGAGATGCGCTCTTTAGTTGCCTTTTATGTTCGTATTCAGCTTTTTCAACAGCAACTTCTTGAGCGTCACGCACATTTGCTTTAGTCAAAGCAAGATTTTGTGGGACTTTATCAGCCACAGGCGAAGGCAAAGTGTCCTTGTGCTCGCTAGTTTTTGCGTTTATAACCAGAATTGCGGCACGTTTTTCGTCTTCATCGCCGAGATCAGCTCCAGATGGCATACGAGTTCGACCACTCGACATTGATTCTATTTGTCGCTGCTCTAAGAATCTCGAGTTCGCAAGGGTCTCAACTTGAACTGATGAAGCAAAATCTGCTTGCTGGATCTTTTCTGACCGAAGATTGGTCGCTTCAACCGTGCTTCGTGTTGATCTCTTTTCTTGCACATCCTTGTCTTCACTCTGGTCGCGGATTGGTGATGTCTTAAGACTGGCCGCAGCACCGAATTTTAAAAGTTGAATTTGCTGTACAGCCTCTACGTCGTACGCTATCGATAAGAAAACATAAAGCGCGGTTACTACGGTCACTGCAGTCGTTACTACCCAGACCCAATAACAGCCGATTTGCCATAGCAAAGACGTTCGAGAACGTAGGCATGAGAAAGCTGCACCCGTCGCAATTTTGCCTTGGAGCCGAATCAGCTTAATACTGTCGCTAGATATAACAATGAGCCAGCTTTTCACATAAGTCGCAAAGCAACTTGGGCGAAAAGTCACACGAAAGCGTGCCGTTGTATCAGCTGGGAGTATAATGCGATCGTCTTCGCCCAATTGAAGCGTGAGGTCTTCCATTGAAACAACGAAGTCTTTTGTCGGCGATGCTGTCTCTGCCGGTTCCGACGACAACATTTTGGAAATATCGTCGAGGTCGTCCACATCCACGCTTCGAATAGCTAAGCCAACCGCTCCTGTATTGGAAAGCAGAATGTCCGCACTTTGAGCATAATCTGTTTGCGCATCGTCTTCTGAAAGATCAAAGCTCAAATGCCCTTGGTTTCCAAAGAGCGCGTCTAGCTTCGCCATCCCAGCATCATCATAGTGACCACTGCGCTCCGTTGGTTCAAAGATTGGCTCGCCAGGACCACCCTTGGGATCAACTGAGACAACTAGAGACCCTTTTCCACTATGCGCTAGTATGGGCACGGCCTCAATGTGGGATAGACGATTGCGAACGTAAACAGTCGTAGCTACGTCTTGGACTTTTGATGGAAAATAATAAATAGGACCAAGTTGAGCTTCCTTTCCAGCGGGAACCTGAACAGTTCGCTTTTGAAAGTAAAATGGGGCAATGTTACTGGTATTGTGCGAAATCCACTCGAACGCGACAGCATCGTCAATCTTTTTCTTCCACTCAGCTAAGCACGATAGTGAAATGTGACCAAAGACGTCGTCATTGTTTCCGTTTTCGGTGTCTTCTGTGTCACTTTTGCACGAATAAAACAAGTGGTGATCGGTTTCTGCAACAGCTAGCTCCATTCTGACAGAAAAATTACTTGGGTTGCGCACGTTCACGTACATTTGACGGCGTTCATGAAGCTCAGTCATTTTAAATTCAATCACATTTGTCTTGTTAATGTTCTTCTGCAGTGAAGCACTCGCTAAAGCAGTAACTAAAGGACGCTCAAGAACTGCCTTAATCGTAACTTCCGCGACGTCTTCGACGATATCCGTTTGTAAATTTACCAGAGTTTCCACAGTCATGTGAACCTTTGAGTCACGCATACGACCCCAACGCGCGTTGCGATGTTTTAATGCCTTTAAGTCATGTTGAGTCACAAACTCCTCGTAATTCGAAAGCTGCTTAAATGTCTGCTCGTATACAGAATCCGGCATTGGAATAAAGCAGTCTGCGAGAAACAACGCATCCAGGCATCGTGAATTTTCCATAGGCGAAAAACGCACGTTCAGCACATTTTCAACGTGATTCGGAGCCATCACATCCTTTATGGTCAAAACCTTCCAGTTTGAGCTGCCAATTGTAGCTTTTATTGGGGTCACCATGTGTTTCAACGTATTGCGATACTGAATTTGGATATCTTTTGAATGCACTGGCAACATCGCTGGCAAGACGATGACCGATGACACAGGCTTAACAGTGCCCTGTATGCTACGAAGTCGAGCATAGAAATGAAAAGCTTCCATGGGCGTCTCGACTGTCATGACTGAAGCAATAAGCTCCCCAATTCGCTCATTCGTCAGAACATTTACATAAAACTCTACTTGAAAGCCGGGCTGGAGCTCAAAACGATCCCCCGCAACGACCGTGATGTTGTCCTTGGTTAAGTTATTGTCAATTTCATAGTACCAGAAAGGCAAAGTTCCACTTGCGGTAGCAGTTAGGTCAACTCGCGAAACAGTTGCTCGTATAGACACTTTAAAATTGCCGCCCGTAGATAAATTTGAGACAGTTAGCGTGATAGCCACGGGGTTTTCATTCGTCAGCGTCACTACCTCTGTACGAGCGTGACGCGACACCACTTTCCCCAGATCAAAGACCAACGACCTGCAAATTTGAACAGCTTGCGTGCCTATAGATCCGTTTCCACCATCAATGCGCGGCAAAGCTCGTGTAACGAGCCCTCCCTTTGGCACTTTAAGGCATGACTGAGATTCGTCAGACGAGTCCGAGCCACTAAAATAACCTGAATTTGAGTACTGTTGAAGCCCCCTGGTCGAATTTGCGTGCAAAAAGCCGTGGTATACGCTGAGCTGAATTCGATGACGAGACACATTGGTCTCTACCATTAAAGAATACGACCGCGCCACTAATGCATCTTTACCAATTTGCAGTATCGGCGTGATTTCAAGAAATATCTCAGGCCAAGGCGATCCTATAGGTACTTCTCCTTGTGTAAAACTGTACACTGATACTTCGTCTTGCCCCAGTGACATCGGTTCCACCCAAACATGCTGCATTTCCACGGGAGAATCAAACAAATTCCATAAGCGAAGTTTTCGAATCGCTGATGTTCCAGCCATTACTGCAGTTGATTCATCTTGATCGATTTTGGAAACAAGCTTAGTCACAGCCATCTCTGAATTCCCAACAACTCGATCCTTCCCATTTTCAATAGCTTCAGCATCATCACCATCTCGAAACACATTTTCTATCGGCATCACAACTCCAAATTGCGTCTTGTCAAGCTGAAATACTAAACCTCCGTGTGTTACATGACCGTATACTAGTAATATCTGTAGTCCAAGCTCGTCATCGGATGCATTTGTTCTCAGCATGACGGATCCCAGGCACGTTCCAGTCGTTTTTGTATCAACACGAATGCGAACAGTCAGTGCGTCTTTCACTTCAGACTGGGGAGGAATGACTGACGACTCGCCCCATAATTGCGCTGAGACGATTAAATTGCTCTCCAGCACAAGGAGTTCTAGTACATCAATATAATTCACGCCTGCATTATACAAATGCAACGAGACTTTGTGCTCTTCATTCTCGTCCGGAAAATCCAACAGCATTCCTAAATCAAGTTTCCCAGGAATCACATGAATGCCTGGTGTATACACAGTAACATGTACAGGCACGACAAGCAAGCGTTCATTGCCTGCAAAGACGTGAATGAATGTTTTGTACACACCGACAAGTGTATTCTTAGGCACTGATACTTTCACCAACGGATTTGTGCTACCAGGAGGCATGTCCCAACAGCCTCGATGAGATCGCCTCTTATAATCTCGTTCGGAATCGTAATTTCCTGGCATTTCTGGTCCTTCCTCCTCGTCTCCTTCTCGTGGCCATCGTGGTCGAATCCAGACATTTCCATCACTTAACTCCAGACTAATAAAATTATCTAGTGTATACATTTCCGTAAGCCGAATCGTCGAGTCTGTCGGATTTGTAAATTCCAGCGATGTCGTATAGCGCACCCCAAGCGACATAGGTGCACGAATTGCACTCACACCATAGCGATTCCGTACAATTTCGGGACTAAAGATCGGCAGTGAAAAGATACCCGATGTTGTTGAGATACGTAAACGAGCATCCACACCCTTCGCGTCCTCTTGACTTGGCACGTACACGAATTGAACGTTAAAGCGGTCGCCGGGATCCAACCGGATGCCTCGTATATCATTGGCAAGTGAAAAGCCTTCGTGGGAGAAATCGGCTTCATCCAGTCGAACAGACACGCGGCCTCGGTTCTCAACCCGCACGTCCTGCGTGTGGGGACAGCACGTCTCGACCCGTCCAAGATTGACTCGAACGGGAGTAAACTTGATAGCTTGGTCATCTATGATTGCGTCCAGGATACTATCGGTATCCTTGGTATGACTGCGAGTGATAGACAAGCCGTCACTACGTCGGCGGCCAACGCCACGTGACGTTGCAAAGCCATCGGGACCGAGCGTCACTCGACTCTCGAGTGGAATCGGTGAAATTCTTTCGCGACGTAGTGGCAGAGCGTCGACTTTTGTGACGGAGAAGACCAAGACAAGAGTCCAGAGCAACGTCGGAAAGCGACCTGGCGTGGCGACGCGGAACGAGTCGACCGAAGTGCGCATTCAAGTTATGGAATATGCGTTTTCGCAGGTTTTGCGGAACGTCAAATGAGAATCAGTTTGTACTTACAAATTTCACCAGGAACGACAGAAAGGTCTGAGAGACCATTTTTGCGTTAACATAAGATAGAGAGAAGTTTAAGCTTTCGAAAGCTACACCATAGGACAAAGGAGCCTCTAGCGCAAGTTATTCGACCTATATCTGTAATTGAAAAAAAACGTACCCCTCATTACGCTATGAGACTTTTTGATCAGTGGGACGTCCAGTCCACGAAACTATCATGCACCCATTTTGGGTGCGAGTTTGCGGGGGTAATCACTGTTTTGGGCGTTGTTGCTCGTTCACTTAATTGACCTGTCTCATTACGGTTCCATAGCTTTCGAACCAAGTACCGGGTCAAGCGACTACCACTGGGTCGGTCAAGATATATAGCGGACTTCCAGGCATCGATACCATTGCCCCGAAAGATTTTTACAGGCAGGATCATCTTTATAGAGATACCGTTCAGGGATAGTACCTGTAGGAAATTTTCTTATAGTTCTCCTCTGCGACTTATACCAGTTTGTGGTCTTTCGTGGGCTCGAGCTTAAGAATACATATAGGGTACTGCCGATCAAATATAGGAACTGCCTTCATTGTGATGCAATTTTTTGTCTACCCTTCTGTATTCATCTACAATCTTCCCTTTGACGCCATCTGATGCCGTCATGGTTGTACCGATATTAGCCGTTATCGATATCTTGAGTCGTCATCCGCCTGCTTAGCATGCATTCAGCGGTGTGATACCAATTTGTCGATCCTTAGCTGCTTCGTACATTGTGGGCCATCACCATTGTGCTCTTTCACACCACTAAGTCCAATCGTAGGAAGAAACAAAGTTTCTTGATCTGTCCTGGATCCGCCCGGAATACTATTCGGTATCCATCGTAAGCTTTTAAAAGAGGGTGCTGAATGGCCAGCTTCAACCTTTTTTGCCGCTGGTTTTGGAGAAAGAGAAAATTAAAGTAGTTGATACGACTTCACTTCTTTCTTTGGCTCAATCCCAACCAATCCCAATTCAGGATTTTATCTCTGCATAACTTCTGGAGCAGATTGACGCGAGTTCTTGGCTTTGATAGAGGCGTCATAATTAATCTTGTTTTCGTAGATTATACTCTTGTCTAATGATAAGACCTTGATGTAAATAACGCCTGCTCCGCGCTTTTCAAGTCGTACGGACTGTGCCCTTTTGACCTTGAAGGGCTCCAACTTGAGGACACAATATTTTTTCGTATTTGCTGCATGCTTGAAAACCAAACATTGAGAACTCTTGCGGTCTATTCTTGTCCTCTTGGCATAGTGGAAGACAATTTCGATAATAGTGGTTTTAAGGAAAATGGTTATGTAGAAGACACGTGCAGTTATCGATTATTTCAAAAGAAAAAAAATGCAAAAATCAATTTAATGTACTTACATATATTTGCTTCGTGATCTTGCTGAATCGACCCAGTGGCTGGAGTGGTTATTTGCTCGACCCGGGATCGGAAGGTAGCTGGTTCGATAAGTATATGGTCCGAATCGAGGCAGCCGGAGATACGTCACCAAAGTGGCCGAGCAATCACATCCAAAAAATGTGACTACCCAATCAAGACGCACCCAAAATGGGTGCGTAACACTTGAGTGAGCTGGACGCCCATAGTGTAATAAGAAGCACGGATTTCGGTCCCAAAATGGGTTTGATAGCTACTAGCATCCCGCGCTAAAGTCAGCTCATGTAGGGTCCGGTTGCTCATGCTGCCAGAGTCAAGACGTTTGCAGCCGTCCTAAGCGCTTTGTGCAGGTGTGGACATGAAGTAAGTCAACAATATATAATTGAAAATCATGATATTTTTTCACGTGTTATACTACTTTGTGTTCGAATTTTAGCTCATTGTACTTGATTAAGTAACAAATCTCAGTAGGTTGCTTTTGATACATAAAATTACTTAAGTTGGGTACTTTAGAGCAGAGAACGCACTACTTATCATCCAATACCATGTAAAATTGTGTTCTTTTCCTCTACTTTTCTTTTCTGTCGGGCGTTCAGTATTGTCTACGTTAAACTATACAGGAATCAAGTGTCTTGCCCCCATCCTACAAGTACAAACAAGTGTTTTCCTATTGTACTGAGACCCAGCTGAAGTTTCCTCATGTACCGCCTCTCTCTTCCACACTTTCTTTGTATCGTGCCTTTGTGATTGTGATTGCCGTCACTTTCTTCTTCCGTGGCAAGCCTTCACTTCCATTTCCATTCGCTGCTTCAAAGTGGAGCTCGCGCAACCGTGGGCTGTGCACAGCTTTGTTTTGGCTGTCTTGTACGTGTCAAACAATGATACGAGTGATGGTGATTGTCGTGACCTCCTTATTGGCAGGAGTTGCCAGCGTGAGGGATGTGTATGTGCACATCCTGTCGTTTAATATTCGCACGTCGCTGGCTACGATCGACGCAAGTTCACCGTGTAGTCATTGGGACGGAATTCGGAAGGAAAATGTTATTAGTAATATCAAGACTGTGGCCGCCGACTTTGTCGGGACCCAAGAGACGTCGGATGCTCAGAAGGCGTACTTGGACGCCCAATTAGCAGATACGTATGCCGTCATTGGAGAGAGTTCGGGTCATTTGAATGGCATGGCGAGTGAATGGAATGCCATGTACTATCGCTCCGACACGTGGAAACTCTTAACGAATGGCATGTTTTGGCTCGGGCCGGACCCGAATGTCATGTCGGCGGGATGGGGGATGGTATACTACCGGACGTGCGTCTGGGGTCGGTTTCAACACCAAAAGACGGGAGCGTCCATCTGTGTGCTCAATACGCACTATGAGACTCCAGGCAATGACGAAGCCCAGAAACAGGGATCAAATATTATATTAGAGCAAATTAAGACCAAGTGTGACGCGAGCGACAGCTTGGTGGTATTGATGGGGGACTTTAATGCTCTGAAAAGCTACCCCGCCATGCAGATTTTATTTGCACACAATTTGATTGATCCGTCCGATGAAGGCACGTTTTGTGGGAGTATGGTCTCCAGCACTTGCTCGGTCAAGTATGACTTTACACTGTTTCACGCACAAAACAAAGATGCTTGTCATTTAAAGTCGGAGATTTCACGGATTAACTACGATGGCTGTTATACGTCTGATCATGCTGGCCTTGTTGGCAGTTTCTGTCTCCAAGGCTCGTGTTGTTCGAATGATACTTCATCAGACTCAGGATCAGTAAAGTTCTCGCTGGAAGAGATATCAGTTGCGAATGATAGCGACATTGTTGGCAAAGTAAGAGGAACTGCGTTTGAGGACTCTGGAAGCAGCGAAAAGACAAAAAAGTCTAATGCGAAACTTGATCAAAGCGACGACGGATCGAAATCCGATAAAGAGTCGGCCAGTGCAACACCTGGTAGCTCTCAATTGAAAAACGAGTCGTCTAGTGCAACACCGGGTAGCCCTCAAACGATTTCCGTGTCGTCTGGAGGAGATAGTAGTGCTTCAACGACGGTTGGCATAGTTTTGGGCTTGCTTGGTGTTTGTGGTCTTGTTGCTCTTGTAATTGTCCAACGGAAAGAAATGCTTGCACGGAAAGCTCACTTTGAAAAGGGCGAGGACGCAAGCACTTCAAATTACCTTAACGGCTCAACAGCCGCCAGGGCCGTGTCCGACACATCAACGCTGATTCCCCTTCCTATTATGGAAGGAGACCAAGCTCCGTCCTCTCCCATTCCAGAGCTCGCAGCTCCTCGTGACACTGTTGGATCGGCAGTCTCAATATTTAATGCGATGGGTCCCTTTTCTCAATTAGGTGCAACACCTGGCCACATTTCCAACCGACAATTAGGCGCTGCTGCACTAACGGCAAGTGGCTTAGAGTACACGGCAGCGTTTGGTAACACGATCGTTGCAAGTGGGAGTGACTCGAATACGCTTGGGAAAGACCACGCTCAGTCAAACATCTGCGCGTCTGCTGCTCTTAGCAAAATCGACCATAGTGAAATGTCAGCGCAAGAGTCAAATGAAGTAAAGGACAGCAAACTTTCCAAGTTGTAATAAGGCAAAGCTCTTCGTCCGTGCGTGTGTCATTTTAACGATTCTACACTATACTCCCGTGACACGCGGGCTTTCCTTGGTTTTGGCTCAATAATAACATCACGAACAAGGAGTGCACCACTTAAACGTAGCAACATTTAATCAACGTCTTTACAAACCCACCATTACACTCTTCTTTCCTCAAGCCGCATTTTTTTTTCTTCGAGCTGCTTGTTGACGGTAAGTAACTTGTGTTCCAAACGCATTTTCTGTTGCATGAGCCATTGCAAGTGCGCGTCCATCTCCTTCGTTTTGCCAGCTCGTACGTCCTGAATGGCCTGCAGCAAGCGGTCGCGCTTGCTATCCGACTTCTGGATGCATTTATAGGTGCGTGTTGCTAGCTTCGATGCCGCCTCTAGCTCCGAATCGGTCTCTGCAGTGGCGCGGGCGCTGAAGCAGTGTAAGCTCATGTCCAGACGCTAATTTCAAGTTGGTAAAGTCAAAGTGTAATTGTTGGGTAACACAACATAGGATGAAAGCCAGGCTTTCATATTATAATCTATCGGTATTTGTACCGGTTTGGACCAAAAATATAAACTTTGTATAAGTAAATAAGTCTTTGACTGAATCTGCAATCTATTGAATCCCTTAAGCCTGGAGTTAGTGCCACCGAAAGCTTCTACTTCGTTTACACGCCTCCTTTTAAAATGTGGTGTGTAATCCCAGCAATGCTACATTAAATTATGCCCACGCGGACAAGTTGACTACTTGATCCCTCGAAAATGGTTTTAGATGATCTGTTGAATAAACAAATCGCACTGTCTGTTGGACATTATAAGTCTTAGTAGATAGCTGTATTTGCAGCATTCCTTGTTATTCACAGCTGGATGGCGCTCGAGCTCTACCAGGGTCGAGAACTCAGGCAACACAAACTCAAGTAGCATAGTACAGATTAAGATTTCCGCCTTTGAAGGAAAAGAAATGCAAACCTATTGAAGGGAAAAGATAAATCACTGAATATGGTTTGCCTACTAATTTGTTTGAGAAGCCGTAACAAAATTTCACCTGAGTGCTATGTGTGCTAGAAGCACATAGAAGAGCAGTCAAGAGAAGCGCTTCTTCAGGCAATGTATAAGTTCCACCACAGCACTGCTTGGTTGCCTACGATTAGAGAGAGGGTAAGCTATACTCATGAACTAAGATAGACGGTGGCCTCCATTAATCCACTTTACAATGTCGAGGTGACTGCGATCATGAGTAGCTTAAGGGTAGGCCTGCCTCGCGCTTAAAGCTTTAAGGTGCTGACGATAGTGTCGGGAGAAGCCTGGCAAATCGCTCTATATACACAGACAAACTTGATTATCCGGAATGCCTTTGGTGAGCAATTTTTTGTCCTGTAAGACTCAAAATTGTGGTGTTCGAAAAGTCCCTGACTTGGGCCTAGTCTTAATGGATCTTTACGCTGCCGAAAAAAAGCAGCATCTGCTGCATTTTGTGCAGTATTTAATCAATGTCTGCTTCAAAGAGGCCGATTGAATTGTACCATTTTGATACATAATGGATTTGAGGTCTTTGAGTTTTTGTTACAGAAGTCGTGCTCTCAGGGCCAGGACAATGCTAATCACCAGAAGGGGTGGGGTGCCCTGTTGGAGGACAACGAAGTCCTCCTGACAGGTGTGTGATCAATAAAGATTCGAGTTTTCGGGACAGATCGTACAACTTCATCCGTCAGTCACGCAGTATGTGCTACACAGCATAAACGGGCCTATGAAGATGGATACACTTTGCTGCTGATAGCAGCGTATTTTGGCCAGTTTCGATTCGACTGATGGAACACCCATATATATGAAATTGACATGTCTATAAAATATAGAATTTTGACAGCACCGAGTCAGTTCTTGGTCTTGACGTAAAACTTTATACTTGGTCTTGAGCATTGTCGTGGCTAAAAAACGAGTCTCGGACCGATTGACGGGGCAAGGCCATAATTAACAAGCTTCTAGTTTTGCGCAAGAGGGCCTTGGTGAGTCAGTTCTTATTCTCATTTAGATTTGGAAGATATTAATTGTATCGATGTTCTCACGAAGGTTGACGTGACGACGTCCATGAACCTTCCCAAGCGCTTAACTCAGTTCCGCTAGCAGCACTGGCTCCATAAGTCGTTATTGAATGCGGGTAACTGGTGGGTGCGGGAACAAGAAGGTTGCATAGGCTCGCAAGACACAGTGCTAGCTCAGTTTTTAAATATATATTGTAGAGGCTCGATTTTTTTCTTCTTCTAAAAGCGCAAAATAAGACTGTAATAGCTATCGGACTTTACAGAAAGCCGGTTGAATATAACCAGCAGTGCAAGGGGTCCACCCAAGTTAGAAAAATGAGTTCTCAGAGAGTCACGAAAATCGCAATTCAAGGTTCTAGGTGATGACATATTGCTAGATCATAAAAACCTACCGCTAGAGATAATCAGCTCAGTATTGTCGAATTATCGTTTCGTAAGCCTTTTTACGATCGAGGAAGATCGTAGGCTGGCGCGCACCATCAGCCTTCCTAAGACGATGTCGACGCATTCAACCTTTTGTTTGGTATATTTTAAATGAGCATTTCAATACTTAGGTCATGTGAGCTCTGAACAGCTCCCAGCACCTCTGTGTAGACTGCCTCGCGCTCGACCTTGCTAATAAGGCGGCTATATGCAAGCGGCCGGTCGGTCCTAGGTTTCACTGCAAAGAGGAGCAGCTTCCTGCCGCAATTTTAATTACTCACGTCAAGACTCGCGGCGGTGGATACGATTGTCAAGCGCATGAGTCACATTACCGTAGGAGTCTATCTCCTCGTCATGGGCCTCAAGTGTAGAAATCGCTCGAATAAGCCGCAACCTGATCGCCAGAGCCGATTTCAATACCAATCCAAAGCGTGTGCACTCGATTGCGCTAGACTTGCTGCTCTTCTTGGCGCTGTCACATTTCATCGAGCTGCTGAATCTCATGAAGCAGCTGTTCCGCATGGAAAAAGTGTAAGGCCAAGACGGGAGCGGCCCTTCTCCAGCGCTCTTTAAATTCAAAGTCCAGTATTACTTCCTTTGTGGAGTAGCGTAGTGAAAAAGAGGCATTCGCGTGAGGGATGAGAGGTTATTGTGAACTGATGAGATCATTCTGTTAAACATAACACATCAAAGCGCTCAAAACAGCTGCGGCAGGCCGCTACAATCTAAAATTTAAATGAACAGCCGCTTTGTACGTAAGACGCCGTTTTTTGGGGGCACATTGGGGAATGGCATGAGTAAATACACATTTGCACTGACTTTTCACATTCCAAGCGCAACTTGACATTATACCGAGATCGAGAAGTCTCAGAGGTAAGTTGCCTCCGACATATCGAGTCAGCAATTGCACTCTAATTTCACGAATGTAAATTACTTTGTCAAAGTGGTTGGCTTTTAAATCGTAACACCCTAGGTTTACCCAATCCAGGAGTGAAAGTTAAGCTAAAGCATAGCGGTGATAGTGCTAGAGATTACACCGAAAATTTTCAAACAGGGCGATGAAAACCCTTGTTTACGGGCACAAATTTGATGCGGTGCAGAAAGCGCGCGCATGAACTATGTAAGTTCACTCTGGAATATTGACGCTTTTAAAACCCAAATATGACTATTAACATGAGCTATGCTACTTGTTCATCGCTGGATTCTGATTGAAGTCGCTGTTCCACTATAGATAAACCCACACGAGTCTAGCGAGAAAGAGGAAGACCTTACGGACGGGCATGTTGCCAAGTGGTACGCTCATCTGTTTTGTGTACTTCGAGGGCGCTGATGTCACTTGACTTAGAAAGAGCTTTTAATCCAGCATATTTTATGTGTTCATATCTAAATCTTCGTAGTACGAAGATGTAAAGTTTCAAAGGATAGCGATTGTCAAACGCGAAGTTATGACGAATATGCGCGTGCTTTTAGCATCGCATCAAACTCCTTTCAGGATAGTATTTGGATTCGAAAGGATTATGAAGAAATGGACGTTTTTGGAATCTTTGTGTACTGCCTAGCACCGATGTGATCGAAGCACTCATTCTAGGAATAGGTAGGCCTACCAAGTGTCGCAACCTGAATGTACCACCTTTAACAAAGTACTTATCCATCAAGAGCATCAAATGCATTTTGATTGCTTAGTGAGCTGGAGATAGCTCACCCCTTGGATGCCTTGCCCTCGGTATGATTCCGAGCTAGACGAATTGCTTCGAGCGCGAATATAGAGTCACTTCTACCATACCCTTACGCGTAACTAAACGATGGTGGCTTAAACATTATATGGACGCTTATTCATAATCCAATTTGTAGCGGTCTGACGACGTTTAATCCATGGTTGTCTTGTGCCCTGACAAGTGGGAAGACCTCGTCGCTTTATGAGATGCTTCTGGCACCCGTATTAGTATATCCACTTTCTTACGCTCTCCACATCGAAGTGAGCTGATCTTAGCGATCAAAGTGCGCTGGAGGGAGTCGCTTCTTGGACTTTGTCCATTAGGAGGAGACGCTCCAGAACGACCGTAAATACGCGCTTGGGATTTTTCTCGGAATCCGAACGACCCCTTCTTTTGACAGCCTTGAGGAGGAAGTGAACTTCTTTGGTCATGAGAGCTTTAATTTTAAGTCCGATTGGTCACCTCACGACTCAGCAGTAGGTCTTTGATTTGCGTCGAGAAGCCACTCTCCTTGATAGAAGGATACAGGACTGGCATGCTGCTCAAAGTGCACAAGCTTATAAGTACGCGACTCTCTCCCTTATGGGTTTTACCAGCCTTCGTATCGCTATTTCAAATCGCCTTACAAGCACGGCTGAGCGTAGGAACAATGCATCGGAGATGCTGGGGGCATCACAGAAATTAATTAGCTGTGAAGATCGAAATATATCATAGACGCCACATGAAAATTGCTGTTTGCGTCGACGTAGTATGAAGAAGGTTAAAGGCGCACTCCTCGAAGAGTTGTGCAATATCTGGTAAAATGTGATGTTTCGTTTTGCTCGAAAATACTTAAGTTGCCCTTTTGACGGCAGTTTTAGTATTTGGCACCTTTAATAAGTACATCTATACTCTTACTGCAGTGTCCCACAGATAGTCTTTTGCGTTTTGTTGGCAAGTGAAATTGCATCCCTTGCCATATTATTTTCTTAACTTAGCGCATAGTCTTGTAACTGGTTCCGACAGAAAACTGACCTCACACCTAAGTTGTTAGATGTGCTCCCCTTCCGCATGTCTCTGCAGTCTTTGTGCGTCGATAAGGTAGTGGATGTCCAGGGTGGCTCAGCTTGTTTGGACAAACTCAGCAAATAATTGTTTTTCGGTCCACTAATGTGCGCATACTGCGCGGTGTATCCTCTTGCACACGGTCGACCTTTTCCATCTGACCAGCTACCAATGGATGGTCTGCTGTAAACATCAGCGAACAAGTTCTCAATAGTTGGAGCAACGTTTGCCAAAACGCAGCGGGAAGCAGCGGGTCCCTATCCAACATCATTAATCCTGTATCCAAGAACAGACTGGCTGTTTCCTCCCCGATTTTACGAGCACCGAATACACCATCTTACTCGGGCGGCACTTCGTTTGAGTTGCCATTTACCTCCGGCAAGCGAGAGTCGCATTTTAACGGTATTGAATGGGAGTCATATCAAGCACGGGATCTTTCGGTCTTCAAGTGTTTTTTTTCGAGATTATGATCAACACTTATCATAACAGGATTTATCCTTATCTTAAAATGTATTCATTATACCCGTTAACGAAGTTATAAAGTCGTAGAAGATAGTGAGTCCGTAACTAATGTGTCGTACGCCAACAAAACAAACAGAACCGTAGATCTGGGTCGGATCTAGAGGTCTGGTGTATAAAGAAATCACGGTTTAGAGCCAGCTATAGCGTTAGTATTATGCGGAGCGGACGGACTTTGGAGCCGAAACCATTGGTGTAGAGAGGGTCCATTCCCGGGGATGTCTAGTGAACGCGGAAAAGGGCAAATGTCAAGTCTTGGGAACCCTTTGTACCATGGCGCCGAGATCATTTCCACATGTGTTGTACCAGCCCGTTGGATCATATGGGTCCCTTTCTGCGTCCGACCATGTTAGCCAATAATAAGAGGGCCAACGAGAGATTTTGTTTTGAATTCGGCGACTCGAGATGCGCCTCAGTCCACGGGAAGAAGACCACTTGGTCTTGCACATGGCTGGCGTCGTGGCACAGAAGCGATTAGCACGCGGCGTTCGTCTGAACTATGCTGAGTGTGTGGCGCTACTGGCGACGCAGGTGCTTGAGCTCATTCGCGACGGGAAAACGGTCGCTGAGCTCATGAGACTTGGGGCCCAGATGCTTGGGCGGCGTCAAGTGATGGAAGGGGTGGCGGCAATGGTGGACGAAGTCCAAGTCGAAGGTACGTTTCCCGATGGGACCAAGCTCGTGACGATTCACAATCCGATCTCGAGCCTCAACGGCGACTTGTCGTTGGCTCTCTACGGCTCGTTCTTGCCTGTCCCCGACCTCGCTGTGTTTGAAGCAGCGCCGACGACCTCTCCCATGGTACCAGGAGCTTTGCTCACTCAAGATACAGACATAATCCTCAATGCAGGTCGAGCGACCCGCGTGTTGCAGCTAACAAACCTGTCGGATCGACCGATTCAAGTCGGTAGTCACTACCATCTCATTGAAGCGAATCCGTACTTGGAAATGGATCGGAAAGTCGCCTATGGCCATCGTTTGAACATTGCAGCCGGGACGGCCGTACGCTTTGAGCCCGGCGATCAAAAAACCGTCTCGATTGTCCCGATTGCTGGCAATCGCGTCATTACTGGTGGCAATAACCTTGCCACGGGCGTGGTGGAGGAGGCCAAGGTGGATGCGATTGTGACCACGGCCATAGCTCGAGGGTTCCACCATCGCGCCTTGGAGGCAAGTCAATTGCCCGCGTATGTCACTCAACCGGGGTTTCGCGTGTGTCGAATGCCCCGCACCGTGTATGCGCAAACATATGGCCCCACGACTGGGGACGTCGTGCGATTGGGCGACATGGACCTTTTTATCGCCGTCGAAGCCGATTTGACAGTTTACGGGGATGAGTGTAAATTTGGGGGCGGCAAAGTGATGCGGGAAGGGATGGGTCAAGCCTCTGGGAAAACTGCGTGTGACGTGGTCGACACAATTATCACGAATGCGTTAATTGTCGATTATACGGGTATTTACAAAGCCGACGTGGGTCTAAAAGATGGGTTAATTGCCGCCATTGGCAAGGGTGGGAACCCCGATGTGATGGCAAACGTGACGCCCACCCTTGTTGTGGGTGTCAATACCGAAGTGATTGCTGGAGAAGGCTTGATTTTGACCGCCGGTGGTTTTGATGCGCACGTTCATTTTATCTGTCCTCAATTGTGTACCGAAGCGCTTGCAAGTGGGGTGACGACATTTGTTGGCGGTGGCACGGGTCCTGCCACGGGTTCGAAAGCCACGACGTGTACACCTGGTCCCAACCACATTAAATCGATCCTCGTCGCCACCGACGTCATGCCATTGAACATTGGCTTAACAAGTAAAGGCAACACTTCCCTGTTGCAAGGGCTCCAAGACACCATTGATGCCGGGGCCGTGGGGATGAAATTACACGAAGATTATGGTACGACACCGGCCGCCATTGATACTTGTCTCCACGTGGCCGACCAGAACGACGTGCAAGTCACGATTCACACGGATACCTTGAATGAATCGAGTTGTGTCGAACACACGATTCAATCGTTTCGAAATCGAACGATTCATACGTACCATAGTGAAGGGGCCGGCGGGGGCCATGCCCCCGATATTGTGACCGTGTGTGGGCAACTTAATGTCTTGCCGTCGTCGACGAACCCCACGCGTCCGTTTACGCGCAATACCATTGACGAACACGTGGATATGCTCATGGTGTGCCACCATTTGGACAAGAGCATTGCCGAAGACGTGGCGTTTGCGGAATCGCGCATTCGTGGCGAAACGATTGCCGCCGAAGACGTCTTGCACGATCTCGGCGCCATTAGTATCCTCTCGTCCGATTCGCAGGCCATGGGACGGGTAGGGGAAGTCATTACCCGCACGTGGCAGACGGCCGACAAGATGAAGAAACACCGGGGGTTGTTGCCCGAAGACGCGGCGTGTGCGCACAAATGTGACAATTTTCGCGTCCGACGGTACGTTGCCAAGTATACAATCAACCCTGCGATTGCCCACGGGATGGCGCATGTCATTGGATCGGTTGAAGTCACGAAACTTGCGGATTTGTGTCTTTGGAAACCGTGTTTCTTTGGGGCGAAGCCGGAAATGGTTTTGAAAGGGGGGATCATTGCCTACGCGCAAATGGGGGACCCGAACGCGTCGATTCCGACCCCACAGCCGGTCAAAATGCGGCCAATGTTTGGGGCCCTGAGCTCTGCGGTTGGCCTTGGGTCCATTGCGTTTGTGAGTCAAAGTTGCATTGACAAGAAGATTGTGCAGGCGTATGGATTGAAGAAACGAGTCGAAGCTGTTCGCAAGTGCCGGGGATTGACGAAAAAAGACATGAAACTCAACGATGCGTTGCCAACGATTCACGTGGATCCCGAGACGTATCGAGTGCACGCAGACGGCCAATTGCTGACGTGTTCCCCGGCGTCTTCCGTCCCACTGGCACAACGGTTCTTTCTCTTTTAAAACGAGAAAGAAAAGACAAGTGTATTTTTTTAACTATTCAAGGCCCAGTGCCAGCTCGTCCAAGAAGCTCAAAGCTTTTCATTCTTAAAGTGTTTTCAGTAGCAAGCAAGTAATGGCGTAGTTGTAGTATGGTCTTTTTGGTGAAGGTATTGCTCATGTTTGCTCCACTTTAAGTACTCGATTCCAGATACGAGATGTAACGCGAGGAGATATGCCAAGTCTGTTGAAGAGGTAACTCTGATGCAGGCTTTGGTAAGTCTCCTGCATGAAAGGAAGAAGCTATTACAGCTTCGATCGTGAAGACGAGTTTTTTCGTTTCTTACAATTTAGCTTCATTCGATTACTCGGGAGAAAAAAGAATTTGCGACCGCAACAGCCACCCTTTCGTTTCCCTCGTCCAGTTTCTCAGAATGAAAAAGAAATTGAGTTGTCCTTCCGCGTATCTAACCGACCTCTCTCTCCATCGCACGCGCAGTCGCAGGGTTGGCAGCGTCAGCGATCACGCGCGCGTCTCCCCGTCGTCCGGCGAGTGGGTGGCCGACAAATAATTAATTTACCGGTACTACAAGACACGGCGTGATCAGTCTCGGCAACTCGGCATTCCCAGTCGAATGCTCGGCAATTTACCTTTACAAAGCCAATGTCCATGGCACGCTCACGAAAGCAACGACGACACATCATGAGGTTATACTTGCGAATGAGACCACGGGTCGTCTTGCACACGCGGCAGTGACGCGAATCTTTGCCGTAGGTGCGCGGGTGGGAGTACGTGAGGTTTGCCATGATTGCAGACTGCACGCAACACACAAGAGCAAGAAAATCAGTCTCTGTGTCGGCTACAATGTCTGTTCCTGGGAGAAACGACGGAGAGGGTCATAGTGACAGTTGAAGCGTGTCAATACTCCAAGGCTGCTGGGACGATTGCATGAACTTTTCATCAGCATTTGCTTCGACCCATTAGCTGTATCGTTTCTTTATTCGTTCTACTTCGCTTTGCCTTGGGCATTCACTTCTCTGCTTACCTTCTTCTTGGATAGCTTTGGACAGTAGCGTTGGAAGGTAATAATGGTTTACTCATCGCGTTGGGAACCACCCATCTATAGGCTCGAATTTATACCAATCAACATGTAGGTACGTTGCACTACGTACACCACATCAACCAAAACAATTTGCTAAAACGCTCCTGGTCGTAAAAAGTCCCTTGTCAAAAGAGCGTAATTACCAAGATCTTTGTTGCAACGTGTCAAGCTGCCACTCTTAGTCATGGCCCCAAAGTCCAAGCCCAAGAAACCCAGTGGCCCGGTCGACGACGCTGATCCCTCCTCGCCTCGTGAGGACCTGCCACCCTCACCGCACCCACTCCATCCTCCAATCCACAGTGTCTTTGGGGTCGATCTCGACGATCCACGCGATGCCGAGGACGACGTTCATGCGTTGGCGCCCGTCGCCAAGTACGTCATCCTCGCGCTCATTTGTCTCATGTCCTTCTCCATTCGTCTCTTTGCCGTCGTGCGGTACGAATCGGTACGTCTTGTTGTCCTCTGTCCACGTCCCTTCCATTAACGTCCATGTCCTTCCCAGGTCATTCATGAATTTGATCCGTACTTTAATTTTCGGACGACGAAATACTTGGCCTCCGAAGGGTTTCTCGAATTCCTCGATTGGTTTGACGATCGCGCGTGGTACCCACTCGGACGGATCATTGGCGGGACCATCTACCCGGGCCTCATGTACACGGCGGCGCTCATTTACTGGAGCCTCAACCTTCTCAACATTTCGATCAATGTCCGCAACATGTGTGTCTTCCTCGCGCCGTTATTCGCCGCCAATACGGCCATTGCTAGCTACCTCTTGACCAAAGAAGTGACGAAACGATCGAGTGCCGGGCTCTTGGCCGCGGCGTTTGCCGGCATTGTCCCGTCGTACATTTCCCGCTCGGTCGGGGGCTCCTACGACAATGAAGGCGTCGCGATCTTTGCCTTGATCTTCGTCTTTTACCTCTGGATCAAAGCTGTGCACACTGGTTCAATGTTGTGGGCCGCCGGCTGTGCCCTCGCGTACTTTTACATGGTCGCCGCGTGGGGCGGGTACGTCTTTATCATCAACATGATTCCCATCTACGTCCTCGTCATGCTCTTTGCGGGACGGTCCACCCCCCGCCTCTACATTGCGTACTCGACGTTCTATACCTTGGGCAGTCTCATGGCCATGCAAGTGCCGTTCGTGGGCTTTAACGTCATTAAACAAGCCGAGTGTGCCGGGTCGCACGGCGTCTTTGTCTTGCTCCAAGTCTATTGCTTTGTCCACTGGGTCCGCCACTACATTTCCGCCGCGTCGTTCCATCGCCTGGTCGTCGTGGGCGCGACGTTGGTCGTCGCCGCGCTCGCCCTCGCGCTCGTCGTGTTGCAACTCTTGGGCAAAGTCCAATGGACGGGACGGAGCCTCACGCTCTTGGACCCCACGTACGCGTCCAAGTATATTCCCATCATTGCGTCCGTGAGTGAACACCAGCCCACGACGTGGACGGCGTACTTTTTCGACTTGCACATTCTCGTCCCCTTTGCGCCCGTGGGCCTCTACTTTTTGTTTCAAAACTTGACGGACGGCGGGATTTTCGTCCTGCTTTACGGCACGGTCGCGTGGTACTTTGCGGGCGTGATGGTCCGTCTCATGTTGACGTTGGCGCCCGTTGCGTGTATCCTTGGGGCCGTCGGGATCTCGTCGACGCTGCGCAAGTTTATGGGCATCCTCGCGCGCCCAGCCACGTTTGTCGCGACACCAGACGGCGTGCAGGCCGTGCCCAAGGCCTTGGCCTTGAGTGTTGTGTGTGGCCTCTTGCTGGTCTTGTTGAGCTACAGTCTCCACGCCACGTACGTCTCGTCAATGGCGTACTCGTCGCCGAGCATAGTCATTGAAGCTGGGCGCACGAGTACGGGCGAGCGTGTGATTTTTGACGATTATCGCGAAGCGTACTTTTGGCTGCGGCAGAATACGGACGCGAACGCCAAGATCATGTCGTGGTGGGACTATGGGTACCAAATGTCGGCCATGGCCAACCGGACGGTGATTGTCGACAACAATACGTGGAACAATACCCACATAGCGACTGTCGGGCGGGCGTTGGCCACGACGGAAGAAGACGCGTATCCGATTCTTCAGAGTCTTGACGTGGATTACGTGCTCGTGATTTTTGGCGGCGTGACGGGGTACAGTTCGGACGATATCAACAAATTTCTCTGGCCCGTCCGGATCGGGTCCGGCGTGTACCCGAACGACATGCCGACGGAAAATGAATACTACTCGGCGTCGGGGAGCTTTGACATTGGTCCCGGTGGCTCGAAAGTGTTGCACAATTGCCTGGCGTTCAAGCTCTGTTACTACCGCTTTGGGGAAGTCATGACGGACTATCAACATCCCTCCGGGTTTGACCGAGCTCGCAACGTCGAAGTCGGCGTGAAGAACATCAAGTTGACGCACATGGAAGAAGCGTTTACGTCCGAGCATTGGATCGTCCGGATTTTCAAAGTCAAGAAACAACCGAATGTCGAGCCCACGACGGCCGTCAAGAAAGCGCGCTTGTCGGACGCTGCAGCGACCGAGACGGACATTGCGCAAGAAAAGACACGGTTCTTTGGTTGTACGACGGGCGAGGACATGCTGGGCAACGACCGCGTCTATGCCGGGGGGTCTACGGGTGCCAACTTTAAACTTGCGTTGTACCACGCAAAGAACAAGGGCAAACGGTACTTTGCCATCTCGCGGGTGGCCGACGAAGGGCACGCGTTTGCGTTCAACAAGCTCCCGGTCAACATTGCGGACTTTGATGGCAACGACGAAGGATGTATGCGCGCGTGTAAAGACGTTAATGCGCACGCGTGTGGGTGTGCGGACGCGGGCTGTGTGGACATGAATGTCGGCCGTGGAAAAGGACAGGAACACAACCGTCGGTGGGCCGTTTACGAACGCGAGACCAAGTGAGGCACGCGTGATCAACAAAGTAGTAAGTCCAAGTAAAGTGTCTTTTTTTGCTCAAACGCTGGTAAAATGACGTCACAAAGTCTATTGCGACTACTCTAGTTAAGCCGCCGACTTGGTGTCGCCACTACTTTGACGTACGGCTTCCTTTTCCGCTTCAATTTGCTCGCACAGTTCATTTACCTTGTTGTCTTCCAGTGGCTAAAAGTTGTAGACAGAGTAACGTGCGTGCGTTAGAGTGTACCCCCTTTTGCAATCTATTGGCACCACGTACCACCACTAGTCCGCCCGTTCGCACAACGACAATCTCAATGTTCTTGCTCCCGGCTTCGACCACTTCTAACAACGCTTTCGTCGCCAATGCAATGGCCTCGTCCTCGGTCGTCGCGTCGACATAGTGTTTTTCGAGAAACTCGCGCAAATTGGTCGCATTGCGCCCCGTGGCATTGGCTTTCCAAGCTGAAAAGGTCCCTGATGGGTCCGTCTGGTACAGCTGGGGGACTCCGTGGTTGTCACACCCGGCAATGAGCATTGAGATGCCAAACGGCCGCACGCCGCCCCGTTGCGTGTACTTTTGTTGGACCCGTGCAATGTACCGTGCCACATACTCGACCGACGGCGCGTCTTCGACCGTGAGGCGGTAACTCTGGCACTCGAGACGCGCTTTGTTAATGAGCACACGGGCGTCGGCAGTGAGGCCGGCAAAAGCAATGGAAATGTGATCGTCGACCTTGCAAATCTTGCGCACCGTGCGTGGATCTTGGAGCTTGGCCGTCTCCTTCCGTTCGACCGCGAGCACGACCGAGTTTTGACCACGCACACCGACGACCACAGCGCCCTGATTGGTACACGGTTGTTCGATTAGAGAGAGAAAGTGAGGTATACAGATAGGTGGTATACATCCCC
This sequence comes from Plasmopara muralis, assembly GCA_003676415.1. Classification (NCBI taxonomy): domain Eukaryota; phylum Oomycota; class Peronosporomycetes; order Peronosporales; family Peronosporaceae; genus Plasmopara; species Plasmopara muralis. The sequence continues at coordinate 120,542 of RCHQ01000046.1, read as the reverse complement.
ACCTTTTTCACGGCTTCCATGGCATATTCGACCTGGAACAAGTGCCCATCGGGGGAGAAGACAGTGATTGCGCGATCGTATCTGGAGAGAGGGTAGACAATAGTGACGAGAGGGCGAGAGAATGAGTAAAAGAGAACAACAAGCATGCTCTGCTGTTGCGAAACTTCACCTCGACATGATCCTCTTTAAATCTCGTATCAAATAGTGCTGGATCCAAAGGGGGAAGAAAGTTATGGTTTAGCGAAACTATACCTTTTTTGATTGGTCGAAAAGCGAGAAAAGCCCGTTTTGGGCTTTAATCCAGTGCGTTAAATTCCATGCACCACGAACTCTTCCTCGCGTTACTAGGGCACACGGGCGACGTCATTGAGCGTCGTTCCAATGGCTTTTTCATCCGTCCAGACGCCACGTTTCTGTCGCAATCGCAATGCAGTGTATTGAATCGATTATTACAACTCGGCTTTGCGTATTCCGTCTTGGACCAATTCCTCCATCGGGCTTCCACGCTTCCAAGCGTCTATGTGCATGCGCTGGCCCACGCTGTCCAGCGACTCATGGATCGCTATACCGATGCGATCGTCGAGGTAGAAGCCAAGCTCTTACAGAATCGAACCGTGTTTCCCGTCTCGAATCTCATTTTTGAACTGGCAGAGTACTTGGAAATTGTACCCGAAGTTTGCACCCTGGTACAGGGCCTGACGTCAAAGGCACAAGGGGTGCCACAGCCACACGATGGACCTTGTGTACCAGGGGCCAAATTATTGAGTCTGGTGTACCACCACACCCATTCGGGCTTTCCCCGAGTCAGCCAATGCATGCAACAACTCCTGTATTCGTGCCACCGGTGCGTATTGCTTGGTTGTATGAGCAAAACGTAGCAAAAAATCCAGATCCTTTGTCACTTTCTTGATCAGGGTCTTGTTCCAACAAATGATGGCGTGGATGGTCTATGGAGAACTTGTCGATCCGTACGAGGAATTCTTTATCAAAAAAATCCATAAGCCAACGCAGGAGATAGAAATGTGGCACGACCAATTTACCATTGACTTGGACGCGGTTCCATTGGATTATTTGCCACCGTCTGTGGCACACAGTGTCTTTGTCATTGGCAAAGCGGTCCACGTCTTGACCCGATTGCAGTGCTTTTCCCAATCCAAAGTACAACATCTGATCAAATCCATGTCAGCCCTTGCTCAACGGCCCGTCTTTCATGTCGCGACCGTCGAACACGAAGTGGAAACAATCCGTCGGTCCGTTGCAAAGAGTTTGCACGACGAAGTGGTGCTCAAGGCGGATTTTATCGGCTACCTCCATGTTTTAAAAGAGTTTTTCCTCTTGTCACGCGGGGAAGTGTTTCAGACGTTTATCGAACGGACGTTTGAGATGATGCGCGTGTCTCCAACGACCAAGTCGGAGGATGACGTGAATCACGGCGTCTGGCGCGACATTGTGCGTCAGTGCAGTCCAAAAGAGGACAAATGGAGCCACGATTTTGACGTGCAGGTTTGTTAAGAACTATTTGCCTTTTCATTTGGTAATTATCTAACAGCTCATTGTCGGATACTTGTTCGTTGCCAGTTGCCACTGCAAACTTTTGCATTGAACAGTTTTGCAACTACTGATAATCTGCTTTTATTCAACGTGGCGAAAACCTCTACGTGTTTATCTATAGCCCCTGAAAAGCCGCTTCACGAAGTGCCAAGTGGCTCAGTATGGTGGCAACATGCGCAACAAGACGGCCATTCATTCGTATCCGAGTGTACACTTCAATGGCAACACGCGGAGTTTACGCGTGAAAGTCATCGCGTGGCTCTGTTGCTTCGAAACGAAGGCACGTTGGGTCCCGCAACGTTAGTAGATGGCTCCTTTGAGCTTCACGACTCGCAAGCTGTGTATCTATGCATCGACTTGGCGATTGAAAGTCTTGGAGATGGCATGCGTGTGATTGCGCAAGTCAAACCGTCGTCTGGAGGGGAAAAGGACATCCAGCCATCCCCCAGTGTCAAATTATCCATGGAAAACATCCACGCGCCAGAACTCTGTGTGCGGATTCAATACGCTCGTCAAGAAGCGTCGACATCATCGACGCAAGTCACGTATACGAAAATGATTGCTGTGGTCGTGAATCATGTCTTGATGATGGAGACACCAGTGGATTTGCCGCAACTTTTAAACTTACATGCTTCAATGGGGGAATACTGGATTGGGCTTGGATTTTCCCCTTTTGTCCAGCTTAAATCCTGGTGTTTAACCAAATATCCCGCGCAAACATATTGGCAAAAAGGCAATTGTGTTCACTTGAAAGATTGCAACGCGACTGTACCCCCGCGGGACTTGTGGCACGCACTGACGTTGCGTTGCAAGGTGCCATGGCCATTGCAACTCCTTGTTGCCTCGCCACTCTTGCGTTCGTACGGCCACTTGTTTCAATTCTGCTTTCGGTTGAAACGCGTTGCCTATGCCCTTGAAGTGGCCTGGAAACGGTGCACGTTGCGGTCGTACCACATGAGTGGTACAAGTACCGCTTTTGCGGCGGGGACCCTGCGCAGTCGAATGAGTTTTGTGGTACGCACGCTCGAGTGGTACTTTCAAGTCGTGGTGATCCAATGCAAATTTAACCAGTGCGTCGAGCAACTTCGAGATGCCAAAGACTTTGATCGTGCCAAGCGTGTGCATGAAACTTTTGTTGCCAGTGTCGTCAAGAGTTGCTACGTGCATACAAAGACAATCACCTCGGCACTTGACGAGTTGCTTCATTGTTGCTGGCAAGTTGCCGACGCCATGATGCACGCCACTTTACTTTCGATCGAGCGCATTGCGGTCTTGGAGGCGGAATTTGCCCGTCGCTTTGAGTTTCTCTACAGCGTGATGCAAATCAGCGAAGCGCGCGGTTTGCTCTTTTTGCTTGATAGCAATGGCTTTTTTGCAGCCGAACGCGCGCGCAGGAAGCTGGCAACGACAGGAGAAGAGTTGACACAATAACAGGGTTTGCCAGTCAGAGTTTGATTTCTTATTCATGACAAGCGGTCCGTTAAAGTTTTTCGTCTGAAATGGTTTAAGATTTGGGATTCAACCATTTTAAGGATTTTAAGACCATTAACCCAGTTTATTTTTGCGATAACGAAGAGAAATGATAGCAAAAGGTGCACTTGACCGCTCTAAAAGAAGTAAAGGCATGCTTTTGTGTCAACGTTTAAAAGGACAAGAAGAGCTAGTCGGAAATAGTAAGTCCAAATGACAACCACGCTCGCGCTAATTGAATTGATCAAGGGCTTCTCATTTAGATCGTAAAACTTGCTTTTAGAGAAGGCACGTGTTAAACTTGTCACGTATTTGTGCCTTTGTTCCTTCTGGCGGTCTTATGAGTTCCTGAGTGTATGGACGCTTTTTCTAAAACCTCTAACTCGAAAACATATGATAGAGGGAACAACACTTGGTGCTTGTTGAAAGCGTAAGTCAGTCATGATTTCGGTGTCGTACATTTTGAGAGGGCAGTGGCTGGACGAAAAGCAGCGTGCGATCGCACCGTGTCTTTGGTTCGAGTCTTGTGAAGTATTGGAATCGCATTTGCCAGACGTCGGTGGCGAACGATATCATGGCAAAGAGCAGCGCCTCATGATGCTAGGACATCTTTTTGCTCCAATTAGTCTTGATTTAGAGACTTCCAGGTGAAGTAGAGGAGATATCGTCCCTTCGATATATCACAGACACTTTCGATCATGGTAATCAGCGTCTTTGACATCATAATGCTTCCTACCACAGGAGCGGGAGACACTGGGGCAATGAGCAAAGCTCAAGTTGAAGCCCCTTATTGCCACTTCTCCTGAAGTTTTCACGCAGGCAAGCCTTAGATCCCTGGACGACATTTCGTTTGCAGTCGATGATGAGTATTTAGCAAAGCAAAGTCGTCGTTTTAATCGCACATCAACTTCTTCGAAGCTTTTACGAAGTGCAAGCTTTTTGTACTTTATACTCAACGTTTAAAACTCATTTGGTCATCGTCAGAGTCTTGTCTATCACATATCACCGTAGCGACTCGTCTTGCTTCTTAGAACGTTTCACAACGAAGTGAATGAGCATCACATCTAGTTTTATTGCATACACCTCAGGTTATCTGGCTACCTTGTCGGCCGCGTAGTGCTCTGAATTTCAGACAGAATTTTATAGACATCGACTAAGCTCAGTGTGTCCGAATACCATGGCACAAATGAGCTATACCATCGACCGACGATTCAATTGTTTTTGTAGTGCACTCGCGCCACACCCTCAGCACGGATAAACGAGACCCAAATTTTATGGTTGACAACAACCGCCAACCTCGGTATCGCCAAACAATGGCATTACTTTTTCAACATTAAGAGGAGCCACCAGGAAGGTCTAAACAGTAATTGTAGGCCATTCATTCACTTCACATGATGTTTAACGATAAATTAAACTCAGTAAGTACATTAATCTTGGCAGGGTGCGACAGTGTAAAGTCTGGTACAACATTCTGTAGCCCGAACTTCTTGAAAGACAAGAGGGCTATTGCCAGGCTTTGCAACGAGGCCCCATGACATCTTGCAAGCGAAGAAATGACAACAATGGCGAGTTTGTAAGGGTGATATGTCTACTCAACTCATCATCTTATAAATCTATACATTGCAATTCCTCTAACAATTTTTAGTTATCACAAGATCAAAATAATAACAGAAGCAATCTTGCACAAAATGCCAAACTTTAATACTTATACTGGCTCCTTATCATACCAAGAAATGCAGTCGGGTTGATAAAACCAGACTTAATCTGTTGCCATGCAATCAACTTCGCGTCCACAAGAGCTCGAAGTGGATGCTCGCGATGCCATTCGTTTAATCCAGCAATTCCTACGTGAAAATCGATTGTTCAAGACCTTGCGGGCATTGCAGGAAGAGTCGCAACTGAATCTCAATGCTGTCGAGTCGGTCGAGTCGTTAGTGAGCGACATTTCGCAAGGCCGATGGGACCGTGTGTTGCACCAGACAAAGTTGCTCGAATGCAGTGCCACGACCATGATGGCTCTCTACGAGTTGATTGCATTAGAGATGATGGAGGCACACGAGCACGATGTGGCCATGGCGTTGCTGCACGAGACGCCCAGTATGGTCACAATGAAGCAAGTGCAGCCAGAGCGCTTTGGGCGTCTTGAACAACTTGCGCGCCTTGCCACGTTTGACACGACGGAAGCTTATCAAGGCAAAAGCAAGCACACGCGGCGACAGGAAGTTGCCGAGCTGTTTAAAACCGAGGTGGCGACGGTAGAACCGTCCCGACTCCTTGTTCTCTTGGGGCAAGCGCTTCAGTGGCAGCAATTGCAGGTCATTTCAAGAATGTTATTCGATTGATTGAGGAGAAGACAGCGAATTAATGATGTAATCGTTTTGTTCATGCAGGGGCTAGTGGCACCTGGAGAAGACGTGGATTTTTTTCGAGGTGGCGCGAAACAGACCGTCATGGATCGGAGTGAAAAGCTAGTGCGCAAGCCAGCCGGCAAGATCAAGTTTAGTACAACGTCCATGCCCCAATGTGCGCAATTTAGTCGCAATGGACGGATGCTCGTGACGGGCGCCAAAGATGGCTTTGTCGAAGTTTGGGATTTTGAAAAGTGCAAGTTGCGCCGAGATCTCGAGTACCAAGCAAAGGTGCGAGAGGAGGACAAGAAGCGATGCAAACTCTTGTTAAGCGTGCCTTGTGTGCTTTGGTTTGGTGTGATAGGATGAGTTTATGATGCACGATACCAGTGTGACTGCCGAGACGTTTAGTCGAGAAGGAGACTTACTCGCCACCGGGAGTGCAGATGGCACAGTCAAAGTATGGAAAGTGGCGACCGGGCTGTGTCTACGTCGCTTTGACAAGGCCCATGCGCAAGGGATCCAGAGTATTGCGTTTTCACGCGATGGCACTCAATTGCTCACGGCTTCGTTTGATCATCTTGTTCGCATTCACGGTCTCAAATCGGGTCAGACTTTGAAAGAGTTTCGTGGCCATCAAAGTTACGTCAATGCAGCCTTGTTTTCATCTGATGGCACCAAAGTGATCTCGACATCAAGCGATGGAACCTTAAAGATCTGGCACGCCAAGACGACCGAATGTCTACAGACTGTGCGACCACCCAACGCTTCGTCGACTGCAGAAGTAGATATCGTGAGTGCGTTGCTAGTGTCAAAAGCGTCTGGAAGTGAAGAGGACGTGATTCTTTGCACACGCACGAGTGACATGCTTCGCGTGTCAATGTCGGGAGACGTGGTCTTGACGTACAAGGTAGATCCTTTTAATGAAAAAAAAGTTGGCAACTTTGTGGCCTGCACGCTCTCAATGCGTGGCAAATGGCTGTACGGCGTGACTGACAATGGGTACATTGTGAGCTTTGCTGCAGCAAGTGGTGACCTCGAGTCCGCGATGCAAATATGTAACGCCGATGCCTTTGGCATTGCCCACCACCCGCACCGAAACATCGTAGCCACGTACGGGAGCGATCGATACGTTCGACTGTGGAAAGCCTGAGGTTAGAAACGACGGGATGCAAGGTTCAATCTACTTTTTCTTTCCCTTTTTGCCCTTGCTAGACTTTTTCTTACGCTGCTGCTGTTGTTGACAATCTTCTGCAAGCGCCAAGTCGTCTCCGAGCTGGTCAGGTGATCGAAACGACGACGAAATGTCGCTAGACACAGCGGTCGATAGTCCCTGCACGCGAGAACTAAAACGACGTTCAACATGTTCGTTCTCTAACGTGTCCCAAAGTGCTAAAACACCTTTGGAACCACCGACTCCCAGCATAAATGGCGAGTCTTGATAAAAAGACAGTGCAAATAACTCCCCCTGCATCGTATCAAATCGTTTTCGTCAGTCTTTCTCCGACTAGTGACTCTCCTAACAATGCTACGTACCACGTTCATCTCTTTCGATGTTACACACTTTGGTACATGATCTTGTAGGTCCCAGAGCTTCACCATCTTGTCAACACCAGCCGTTGCAAGCATTCCAGGGACGTGAGCGGAGAACGAAATGGCCGACACGGCACCAGCGTGGGCATCGAAACGAAACAACGGATCCGAGCCATTCATGCGAACGTCAAACCCCACCACAACACCGTGTTCCGAAGACGCGACAATGGTGCTTGGATCGTGGGGTGCCCACGCCAGGCTTTCCGCCTCGGCACTCAAGTGAAATTTTGAAAAAGCTTCGGGCTGACGTCCATCCAAGACGACAATCGTGCGGTCAAAAGACGCACTGGCGAGCACGGTACTCTCGCTTGGGTTCCAACGTACGCTCTGCACTTTGTTATTATGATGTGCCATCGTATACAAACATGTCTGTGTCGTGACATCCCAGACCTTGACGGTCGAGTCCGCCGAACCACTCACGACCATGTTGCGATGGCTGCTGTTCCAGTCAAGCGACATGACTGCGTCTTGATGACTGTCTGGCTTGAGCGTCAAGGTTGCATTCTTCCGTCGCTTCACATTCGTGGGCATGGCCACGTCTCTTAGATCCTTTTGCTGTTCTCCCCCTAACGTTGCTGTGGGCTCGAGCACGTCAAGCACGTCAAGATCCCAGATTTCAATCCCAGGCTTAAATGTACCCACCGCCACAAAACTACCCTGTACCGGTCCTGTCACTGGATTCAACGGTACAGGAGCACAGTCCATCCACGCCATGCACAATGGAAAAGCGGGTAGAGTAATCTCGTGGTGCACATACAATGCCCCATTCTCGTCGTCGTAAACTTGCACTTCAAGGTTGCTAAAGTCATCTTCGGTGTTTGCCACAAGAATGACACTATCCGTCGGTCGAATTTCCACGTCTTCTTTGTCCATTTCGTCCATCCTTTCATCCTCCTCGTCCTCCATGGACACGTTTTCTACGTCATCAAGCTGGTCCCGCCTCTCTTCGTCCTCGTCTTCCTCGATCTTACCAGCACTGCCACCAAGATACTTTTGAATCGCTGCATCATCATCTTCTCCTTCATATTCGTCCATTTTAAACGATGCAGGCAAGTCGTGGCTATCGCTTTCCTCCTTCTTTTGCTGCACTGGGTCGTCCACGTCGGCCATACCGACTTCCCTCCCACTCAACTCCTCTGCTTCCTCCTCGATCGCAACCTCACGCAGCATCTTCATCTCGTCCTCTGTCAGCTTCAGTTTCTCGGGTATGCGACGCGACGCACCTTTCGGCACCCACGTGAGCGCGGAGATCATGGTAAACGGCAGACGAATGGACTGTGTGAGCCATCACATGTTTTATGTTTTCGATATTATCATATACTATGACAAAAGTATGATATTTAGGGCCTTCGCATCCTGAGGTATTCCGATTAATTATAAAATTGTAGGATTTAGTGCTTACAATGACTTTTTGATGGTAAATTTGTATCCCCTTAAGTAATAACCACTTACCGGAAGATTTTGAATCTTCCTTATGTTGCCACTCTTACAGCCCAACCTGCAACTTGGTGTGGTCTCTCAAGCAGGCCTCTTGCTTTAATTTGAGCATCAGTCTCCTTTGTATAAGCTTCAGCAGCTCAATGTAAGTCTCTTCCTATAAAAGCTTTGGAAGTATAGACAACGTGATTCTTGCTACTAAAGCTTGCAGCGATAGTTAGCGTCTTTCTGTCACTACTCTTGAAAGCTCGTAGATTTGAAGACACCGTTTTACCAATTGCTGGGTCGAAGATAACCAGCCTACTCTAGATTTTGGCGCGAATGTGTGCTAGCTTTTATGCCTTAAGCTATCTTAGAACTATCCCGCACCATATTGGAATCAATTGCAATCGAACATTTTGACAAGGGATTATTAAAGTCTCTCGGATCAATATTCTTCGTCCAGTGAAAAGAAAGTTTGTGGCAGTCGGTCACTGCAAAGCACACGCGTAGATAATTCACATTACGGTCTGCACACTCTTTACTTCTTAAGTGTGCTAGTGCTACTTTTTAAATATCACTGGCGAGGGCTCCGTGGTGTCGTCTGTGAAAAATCAATCAAAAATGCGTTCAAAGCACTCTGTCATATCAGCCGAGTAATCAACTAATTCACACCGTGAAAATTTTTACAAAGTATAGCTTGCCGGGTTGGATTATCATTATAAGTATATTCCTGCAAAGTAACACCAAATGTTAAAAAATTTGACATCTATTTGCAAATTATGATAACCTAAACCTCATACCTCATCATTGACCTGTGCTGGTGATGCAGCGGATTTATCAATCTGATGCTTAGTGCTATAGTCTCGCCCTCGCTGCTGTTCCTGGTCTGTAATGCGCAGCAAAAAAAATTGTAAGGAATGGTAAAGAGTCATGCAAAAGGTTTAATGCTGTCGTACTTCGATTTTGCTGCAAGCCAGCGACGATGCTGTAGAGCAACGGAACATGTGTGAAGCGCGAATCATCCATGACTAGAAAGGCATTCCGTGTAAGCTGCCGTCAATAGAAAAGCATACATGCATGTCGCGTAGCAAGCCACAATTGCATTACTATGCACCGTTCAGTTCGCTCGACAAAAATCGCCGGTCAAATGGTTTTTCAACTGGTTGCCCGGACTCTCCAGTACCATTTGAACACAGTAAACACATTATATTTCGTATACTGCAGGCAGCACGTGCAATCTGACCTGGCAAGAAAACCGAAAGGGCGTGTCGGTATCCATTGTATTCAAAGTACTCGCGAATAAGTTCGTTGACGATTAAATTCTCATTTGATAGCTTAGGCTTGGGTACAGTCTTCAAAAGCCAGCCCACCATATCACATAAGTCACCCAAACATCGATCCGCATACTAATGTTAATTGTGCCACCTGATCATCCAATGCCGCAAAGATCTCGGCACGAATCCGAGCTTTGATCTGATCCAACGAGCCCCGTGCCGCTAACGTATCTTTTAGCACTGCCACCCGTTTCAGTCACTTGCTTTCAGTCAAGTATCCAACAATCCTCACCTTCTTTTAAATCCGAAAGCGTCGCCTGCCCTCCCTCGCTCATGATCGATATCAATCAACAATGCGCATGAAGGGGCGTCATGTTGGGATTACCCTGCGCCGGTGGTGTGTACCACACCATTCGCGACCTTGAACGTGTTATTGAGTGTTTTATTGCCATGCCCGAGGCTAGCCAACATCTCGCGGCTATCAGTCGCGTACGCACGCTTTCTGCGCTTTTAGACGACGATTTGGACGATGATGACCAGCTGCCGGAGGAGTGCCGTATGCTGTTTGCACTCGTGACAGAAGTGGCATTGAAAGACCCTAAGGACGCGGCGGACGAGGACGCGGCTCAGCTCGAGCAGGCCCGACGGAACGAGTTTCTGTGCATTGAGTGCCAAGCGCATGAGTCGGAGCTCTTTTGTGAGCAATGTCACGATTACTTTTGTGAACTGTGCTATAATGGCCAGCACCGCAAAGGGAATCGACGGAAGCACACGTTCCAGCCGCGCGTTCCGGCGTCTCTGGCCACTCCGGCGGCTGTCGAGGCGGCAAACACTGTAGAGATGGCAGCACTGAAAGAGGCAGTGGACTACGATGTACGGTTGGTTTTGTTGTACTGTTTAAAAGGAGCTTTTGAAAGCGCTTAAGAGACTGAGAGGACGGACGGATTGTGTTGTGTCTCTTTGTTGCAATGCTGTGTGTATCGTGCTTTTAGAGCGACGAAGACGAAGGAGATGAAGATACGAGTAGCAGTGAGGAAGAAGGCTTTGATCGTGGTATGAAAGGCGCTGTCGATCACAACGCCGGTGATTCTGACGCGGATATACCTGCACGTCGACGTAATATATGTAACTTGATGGGTCATTATCTGTTAGGTTACCCACGGTCGTTTAGCCCGACAAGGCTTGCGAATGACCACGCTACTGCTACAAGCACGGAGTCTGCTACGACAATGCTAGAGCGAGCCAAGTACATCCCCGTGCGATTGACGTATGAAGAACGCAAGCTGCTGCGAGCGTTAGAGGCCGCGCTGGGCGTAAGCACTTACACGGACAAGCTCGATACACCTACTTTTCTATCACCGGCCAAGCGGGTGCGTGTTCAATTACAGGATGTATGCGGCTTTTTGTCGGCGTTAGCTGTAGCACTAGATTACAAGGTTGGACAAGAAATTTTGGACGACAAGAATTTTGCCGAGAGTGCCCACTTCTTCCAGGAGATCTTTGAGTTAGGGAGACGATACAAGATCATGAATCCCGAGAAAATGCGCGGTGAATATGGTAAGCTCATGTACTTGCTCCAGGATGCGGTAAGCCCAGAGCTGCAAGAACTGCTCGGATTCTCGTGTCTTCAAAAGATCCGCACGGTCTACGATGTGCTGGAAACTGGTGGTGCACTGGACATGCTGCAAGATGCCCGTATTGCGACGGCTACGATGGTCGTTGCTCCCGAAGGCAAGTCGAGGCATCAGATTCAGCGCCAGATCAAGCAGAAGGAGCAAGCAAATCGTGCTCTGAGCGACAAGTACGAGAGCCGACGACTTTCACGCGACTCACTTCAGCAATGTCTGTACTCAATTGCTGATAATAATTACCATTTGTACTTTGAACGGGACCCGATTGACCGAATGATTGAGTTACTGACCGCGCATTTTAATCCAGACGATGAAAAGGTAGACAGCTCGCTTGCTATTGTTAGTGGAAACGACGGTGCTCGATTGTCGCATTCACATGATCGACAGTACAATTATGTGCTCCAGTCGCTCACACTTTGGCGTGAGATTGCACACGATATGTTTCGTCTATGGTGTCTGACCGACGAAGATTTGCTCGCCGACGGTACGCGGTACGAGCTCACGAACACTGGTCAAGGTCTCCATCGCATCCAGCCTGCTCCTCGTGTGTCGCGTGCTATGCACGTTATTTTGCACTCGACTCAGCGAAATCTCGACTCTTGGGTGGGTTCGAGCGTGATCCACCTTGGGGACAAGAATGTTCCCAACGCGCTCATGTTTATTGACAAGTACACACAAGTGGGACATATCCTACGTCCAATCGTCAAGACCGTCGACAGTATTGAATCGCTGAGTGAATCATCCGAGGCCATTCGAGGATACGTAACTGCTACATTTGGAGGTGCTCTCAAGCTCAAGCGTACAATTTTGGCGGATTTCTTTCGTGAGGCATTTGACGGGAGTGGAGCCGACAATTTCTTTGAGGCTGGATCGTGCATTGATGGCCGCCTTACGAGTGCGTGGAACTGGTGTTCAAACTTGCATCGAAAACCGTTTTTTCCCGTGTTTAAAATCACGGGCTTTGTTGGGTTTGACGGCAAGTTTGGATAGAGAAGAGAAGGATACGAAAAATGAAGTCACTTTTATTTGCTTTCAGACTACTCCTGTAGTAGTACTGTCCAGTGTGTAGATTTTAATATTTTATTCACGTAGTACTGCCCAGTGTATATTATATTAACATTTTATCTTTTTTCACTACTTTAGTTGAATCGCTCGAACAACTATGCCATTTAAAGAGCCTTTTGCTTCGTCGGCGGGGAACGTGCGTCTACTGCGCTTCTTCGCCCGGTACTCTTATATTCCTCAATATCCTATCAATGAGTAGGATGAAGAGCGCCGTTAGTGTTTCGGCGAACAATTGCCCGGCATTTTGCTAGCCCAGACTGCAAAAAATCCTCAAGTTTAACTCGACGCCTTCTAAGCATGTGGGGATGCTCCAAAAGATGTTAGATTTGTCTTCAAAGCCCGCCAATTCAAAAAAGGCCACACTCGTCAAGACATCCAAAGTTTGAGATTTCTTACAACGTCCTTTGAGACTACACTTGCTTTATTGTGCCCACGGACACCAATACCCGAGAAATTATCCATTCGCGAAATTTTGGATGTGTGTGTCTATCTTTGACTGAGCCCCTTAAATGAGCAATTTTAATCAAGTTCGCCATTGTCACTGGTTGCTTTTTAAAGAGAGCACAATCATCTTGACTTTCTTAAGAGTGGCACCTCAATAATAGGGGTCCTCAACTCGCCGCATCCATAATGCTCACGTACAGGCACGAAAAAGTTAGCGCTGACGAAAGTCAAAGCTCACCAATTTCTGCTTTCAGAACCTTCTTGATGTGCTTTGAAAACGCAAAACGAACGGATGAAGTGGTTTTGCGGGTGATTGCTTTTAGTTCGGCTCCTTGGTAAGAGAGTGCAGACGCCACGCGCGGCTGATCCAGCGATCAAGGCTGGCGTGGCAGCCCTCTCTACTTAATTTAATAAAAAGAATAATATTGGATTTTATTGCTAACAAGCTGAAAGCTTTAAGTTCTATCGGCTTGGGCCGCACAGCAAGTGCCACCACCAAGTCTACCAAACCCTTGCTGTTGTTTCCTAGACCGTATACTTTGCTTACAAGCCTTGAGTGCCGTGGCGCGCTCCAGCTGCTTGACAGCATAAAAGGCTACAAAAGTAGCCATCTATTACGATCCAAAGCAAACAAATGGCAGATACATAGAGGTTGTTCAGTTCGTTTTAAACCTTTGCAATGGTCCAGATCGACAATTCGATTTGTGCGGTCGAAGGGTTAATTGCTAGGATCGACCACGTGTGACGGGCATACAGCACCTTGCATTAAGATGGGGTACGCGAAGATGTACGAGCTTCCAACGAGTTCACTTCCCCAGTATCGATGTGCAATCTAAAGCAGTAGTAAGAAATCATTAACGCTATTAGAAGAGCACACAACGCGCTGGCCAATCGTGTACGAGTGCTAAAAAATAAAGTGCTGGCGTAAACAAGATTAGATTCAAAGAGTTGACCGTCAGGCGCTTTGAGCCAAACCGAATACTAAGACACCCAAGCTGACCAAACTGGCTGCTACCCTTGCAGCGCTTGCCTTTTAGCCAATGGATGGGTACTCATTTGAGCATTTACAAGTTTATTAGGTATTATTGTTTGTAAAATGCAGCGTCAGCAAAGTAGCGAAACCTTTTGCGGAACTTTTTGCCGCTACAATGATTTAATATGAAGTAGTCGGTTGATGAAAAGCGATCTTTTTTATATATTGGTCCGCTAATTGTTTTAGACCACGTTGCATGACAATGTGATCCACGAGCTCTGTGGTATCAATAAAACGAAAGTCATATGCCGCGGCAACAACGTACTTTGCATTTACCGCGCTGCATTGTGTTGTAACAGGAATGTAGAGAGAATAAAATTAAGTCTTTAGCTTTCTGTTTTTGCTTCCTCTGAGCCTTTTCTCAAGAAAATTTCTCATTGACGTCGTCTAAACTTGAGGCGACAGAATGTGACATCATGATCATCCGTGGTCATATGCGCAATCCGGTAAGTAAGATGCGGCGTCATAGCAGCATTTCCACACCCCAATGACTGTACGCCGCGCTCATAATACCCTTTTCTAAGTCGAGTTGTACAATAGCATCATTTTGCGGTGAGTTCTTGAAAAAATGATTTCTAAGATGCCAGTGGATGCCAGAATAAGCTACGATAAGCATAATAAATCCATCTACGCAGCAGATTCATCAGTAAGTCGAAGCTAATACAAGCGGTGTGACTTTATTCGAGCGTGTAGTAGAACAGTCTTGCAAGTCTTAGGCAAGCACTTAGTAGCCGAAGAGCTTGCGCTTGGTTGTGTTGTCTTAAAGGAGTATAAGATGAGTCCTGTGAGGGAACACAAAGTCGACAGAGTTCTTGCTAGCAATATTGCGGGACGTTTAAATCTGAAAGCGCGAATGACGATACTGAAGCCATTTTATCTGCAACAAAGGCCATGCACTACCGTTAATAGCGTTTGAAGACCTTTAAGCTGCTTCTATAATACAAAGGCAATGTGCATCAGATATATAATCGTTATGATTTCGAGCTTCGTACAAACATTTATTGCTGATGTCGGTGGCAAAGTTGAAAGGCTAAGCTTAAGTCAGCGATCGCAGCTGTGTCACTATGAGTAAGCAGGCAGGCTGATTTACTATTGGGAGAATCAGTAGATCCATCCATGCTATTGCTCTGAATGACGTAGACCTGAAGTGCAATTTACTTGGTAAGTCAGATGAGGCTGAAAGTAACGGCTAATTAAGCTTAGTAAATCGTTTTTCTTTATTTTCACCATATATGGATGGCTTTACATATTAGAATGAGTGGCCAAGGAGTGAGGTCTGTAGGACCTGCCAAAGATTCGAATTGCAGCTTACTCGTGGCCTCTTCAACAGAGTCTTCGCGGACCATATCTCTCTGGTATGCCCAAGATTAACGGCAGCACGTATAGGTATGTCGCATTAGTAAGATGGCACTTGCTTAAACGCGAGGCTGATCGTGGACACGACTATTTTTGTACTATGACTTTCCGAACGCAATAATGTCAACTAGGGATAGGCGAGTGTTTTTCAGTCATTCGGTAACCTGACGACTGATTTCAGCAGCAAGAGTCAACCGAGTGCTAGAGGATAGGCTGGGCAAAATGAGCACAAGACTCCATATTTGGGTACAGACGAGTTTTCTGAGGCTAGGCTTGCACTCAACAGCGTGACCCTTACCTATACTAATTGATAAGTCAGCTTAGAGAGAAGACAAGCGGAATAAATAGGCAAGCTTCTCCTTTATAAGCTTTAGTTTGAAGCCAGTTCCTTACAAAAAACAGCTACCTGACCTTGCGAAAAGTAGCCTGAACGCGATCAGCGGGGCTTGCGATGAGACTGCATTTGCACAAAATAAAAACAAGTACATTTAGATGAGTGTGAAAGGTAAAACCACGATGATAAATATTGTTTGATTCTAAAAAAATGCTCTGTGTTTGAAAATTAAAAATTTGGTCAGATATCGTTCCATCCAATCTTCTATAGTTCGGGCTAGCATTATCTGTTGACCTTTTCAAAACGATGCCGAAGGACCCTGTATTTCTGTGAGGCATTTTTGAAGCATTACGATCCGCATAGCTCCAAGCCTTGTATGAGTCTTGTAAATATCTTTAGCACCTCTTTGAAGCTACCCCCACGCTCGACCTTGCTGGTAAGGCGAGTACAGGTGGCTATACGGTCTTAACGTAATATATAGCGGATGAGTAAGCTTCGATGTTGGGCATTTCGAGCAGTTGGTCAAACCTTAGAATTAATTGCCAATTTCACTGTGAAGCTAATGGTTCAAGGACCATGAAGTGCCAATAATTTAAAAGGTCAAGTCGCAACAAAAAAACCAAAGCATGCTCGGTAGGATCGAATCTCAAGCGCATAGATTCGGTTGCGTAGGGGTCCTTTTATCCAGGCGTTTTTGACACCAAGCAAATTCTATCGTGGGATTTGGTGCGGTGCTCTTGGCCTCCATCAGCTGAGAAGTACTCCTCCAGAAAGTCTTTCTTTTCCTCGTCAAACATGCTGTCTAGAAAGTGAGTAGACCTCTTGAAAAGACTGTGACTTGCGTCGTTATACGAAGGTAAATGAGTCACATAGCCTCTCGTCTCTTGCGAAAGCAATGTCGGTCACTAAACTTACCCATCGCGAGTTGTGGCTTTGTTTGCCTGCTTCCCCTTGTTTCCCTTTGTTTCCCTTTGTTTCCCAAGATCAGTGATCTTATCATCAAATGCATCCTACTTCGGGTCATAAACTTCGGGGTACCATAAACTTCTTTGTCTTAAGCATGGTGTCTTATGCATGGCCGGTGAGTCTGACTCGTTGCAGCCTCAGCAGGCAGGTGAGCGAGCGCTACACGAGCCGCGGCGAATACATATGCGGAACACCGAATGAGAGAGTGCGACAGGCGCGCAATTTCCATTGCGGAGAAGTTGAAGTATTTTCTAGAGCCATCATTGCCGTAGCGGCTCTCTAGAGGCGAAGTCTTTAGGGCTTGCCGCCCATGGAGCAGTAGTAACCGCAAACTCTGTTGCTGGCGCAGCTTTAGGCACAGAGGACATTTCTAGTAAGGTGGCACTTTAAAAGCTGAAGCAATCTTCTAAGAGCTGGCTTGATTATCCTTGAAAAGCACTGTTTTTCGCTTCCTGTATATCTTTCATATTGATCTGATTGATCTTTTGTAATATTTTAGGAGTACTCTATTGATTATACTCATGTCTTATTGATTGAGGCCGCACGGTGTCTTGGCGTTCCATATGAGTCTTTAAAGGATGGTGCACCTATCAGTATTTCTACCGATTTGCATACTGAAGATAGCAAAATAAAGAAGTAAAGTGAGTGGCAGCCCCGTATAAAATATATCAAGAAAGTAGTGGCTACTCCAACCAAGGGTAACACGAATATGGTACAGACTGTACGCTTATCATGTGAGTTTTGCTTATACTTGTACAGGCAGCTTCGGGCCCCTCGATTAGTTGAGTGTGTCATTTCGAGAAGGGCAATGAAAGTCATCCAGCCGCAGCTCAGTCATGTAAGAGAGAGAACTATAAAGCATAAGAAATTTATGCAGTAATTTTCTGTTTCTTTTGAGCTGCCACACCAATCTCCTCAGGCTTTAGCGTTGCATTGATTGCAGTAATCTTCTTAGAATCGCTGGCACTCATTACCGGCTTCATTTTGTAGGCTCGATCTGGCGATCCCGCTTCTTCAATGCACTCAAATGCCGCAGTGTCTTCTTGTAGATATGACCTGGAAATATCAATAAAGTTCCCGTAAACTTCATCAGCATTTTTCTCTCGATTTCAACAGAGTTGCTTCCCAAATCTTACATGATAAAGTTTCGTAAATGATCTTTTCCACCAAGTTCCTGCTCGCTCTTGGGGTAGCTCTCCAAGATCTGGTCGCACACTTGATCTGCCGTCATTGTCGTCATCCCTTTGTGATACTTTGCCTTTTCAAATGCCTACGACCATACTCAATAAATACTAGAAATGGATAAAGCAAATCACAGTCAAAGATCTCGCACCTTTTGAATGATCTTGTACCCACTCATAGTACTTATAGTAGAGCGAATAGCATAGAGAAAATAAATTCGAGCCTGGCCGATTTTAAGCGGCATTTTCGAGCTGAGCTTGATTGTCTGGTTCTTGGTCACAAACTTGCCATCGGCAAACATGCCATTCTTGCCGAGACACTGCAGCTCAAAACAACTGTCACTCTGATTCCATTGAATGCGAGCGTGCAGGCGTGAAATGGCTTTCTGTTCTCCAAGTGCGATGCGGTGGTCGGGCAAGGGGGAGAGAGGACCACGCCCAAGCTCTGCGGGTAGGTGAGTAATGAGCTTCTCGAACGGCGTATCACCCTCCACACGGCCGCTTAGCTTGGCGTAAGCTAGTGGTGGACGCTTTTCCACAAACTTTTTCTCCAGTGCCTTCTTCCGCTCCTCAAGTCCTGGAGCCTGCATTGACCGGTGAGCCAAAACTAGGTACCAGTTTTGTAGTTTCGGGTATTACCTTTTTTCATTTTGTATTCTTACGTTTGTGACTTCGATTCCAAATTTCTATTATTGCGCGCGTCTTTGGTTTTCGTACTGTCCTCGCGCATTTGTCGCTTTGTCAGGTGAAACTTGAGGCTTTTTCAATCTCTACGCACACCGAAGTGACACCGAACTAAGTTGAAAGGTGAAAAATGAAAGGCCATGCTTTCGGTTCAAGTACGTCAGCGCAGCATTAATTTTCATGCCATTTGACATCGGTTGCGAAAATTCACAATTTAGCCATTATTGATAATATACGAAAAGGATTCTAGTACGGAAAATGAGCACTGCAAGCGCAAAGCCTATTTATTGCAATTAATCCTTGAAACCGCACTTGAATGCGCGCCATCATTTCCGGTTCATATCGTGCGTCAGGTAATTAAATCATCGCCCTTTCCTATCTTTTCACGATAGCTCGAACCGTAGCGTTTCTCGTCTTTATAACAGCTCCCATGTAAAGGGAGCGCTGGACATAAACTCAGTTCTCGTAAGAGTTAATTGAGATTGGATCAAATTTTGGAATCAGGGTTAGAAAGAGCTCTTTATTAGCGACTGAGCTCTTCCTCGGACCTTCGACGACCATCAGACTGCATGACATGCACCACATAACTATCCTATCCTATTGTTTATCGAAATCCCAGCATTGTCGAGTTCAGGCCTTATTAACATAGTGATAAAAATAACAAGTATGTTCATGAACGCTCACGACAATGACCAGAGGTCGACGGGTTCGCATTACCCGTAGAGCGGAAAGCTCAATCAGCGTCCATTTCGAGTGTAGCGTGTTCAATACGTAACGTTTGTTGTCCACTGTACATGCACCGAAAGGTCACCTCAGAACGATGGCCCGAAAGGCGGGTTATTGCTGAACATATTGCAGTCAAGAGTCCCGTAGTAACATCTTTGCAGTCACGGAAGGCCGCTGCTAAAGCCGTCAAGAGTACAGAGATTTGATGTAGTAATGTCAATTACTGCTGCCTTCCAGTGCGGTCGCCTAGAAATTATGCCGCCCCTAAAGAGGTCCCGAAACCTTAGTAGGTGCACCTATCGTGCCCGACGCTCTGCTCCTTGCTGTCCAGAGTGCTCCTCAAAGTACATTTTACGTCTCACGGCGTACTCGACTCCTCGTCGCCTTCCCCATGCTCTCGTTGCGTGGCTTGCAAGCTCTTTCCGCGTTGCAAAGCGACTCGGATAGTTCCGACTCGGAACTCGACTCTGGCATCTCCGTGCCATCTCCCGATGAGACGGCGAACTCCACCACTTTGACGATATCAAAACCATTATCGTCAGGACAAGTGACCACCACTCTGACGACCACGACCGTCAGTAAAAGTACATTGAGCGACAGTACTTTGAACGAGACGAGGTTTCAAACCCCTTTGATTAAAGAAAGCGCAGGCAATACTACAACGAGCCCGACAACCCAAATGGAAGGTGGATCTTCAGTGACGACAAGTGTCACGGAAAATGAAGTGGATACGACTAGCACGTCTACGAGTGAAGATGCCGAGACAGAAGGCACGACGGTGGCGGCCAGAACCGAGACAGACGCGGACATGGACGGATCTGCCAGCACTTTGACGACTGGGGTCCCGTCATCCATTGGGTCAACGGTAAATGGCATCGCTGGTGCCAATACCCTGTTGGAAAGTAATTCGGTCGACATGTCGATGACGGATGGAGCAACATCTCACAGTGAGGCCAGCTCTTCTACTAGCGAATTGACAGATTCCATGTACAAAGCAGCAGCAACAGATACGACCCGTTTACCGATCGGGTCTACCCCAAGTGACGAGGGTGCAAAAAATGCAACTTCATACTTGGCACCATCTTCCGAGACCTCGACGATCTCGAGCTCCGGAACTGGTACGACTTCACTTCTACGACTCAATTCCTCTTTGACAAGCTGGTTTCATGGCAACTTTCGTAATGACGAGACGCAATTGGTCGTTGGGAACATGCCCTTGACATCGCAAGCAAGTGCGTCTTCTCAAGTGTGTGCGGGGTCACCTGCGTTAGTGACGCGCTCCGATTCAGAGACACCAAATGGCGGTTGTCCTGATGAACTCACGGCTTTAAATGCATCTTGCACGTGCATTACGGGCTACAATGACTCGGCTTTTGCGTGGGCCTTTCACGTTACGACAGAGTCGTGGAATCCGACATCAATGCGCTCTCTGTTCCAGTCATCAACCGAGAATTTGGCCATTGACACTATCCGTCCCATTCAGGTCCCTTCGAGTGTAAAGTCGCTGGAAATCAAAGGAGTTGGCACAACGCCGGCCAGAATTTCGTTTGTCAACGAGATTCGATACGTTTCGGGGTCGTCGCTGACCCTAGTAAAGAAGTCTACCAACGTCTCGATGCTCTCGATCCACAACGTAGATCTCAACGTCATTGCAAAGAAACGATCGAACTTCATTCCCGCAACAGTGACCGAGTTGACATTGCACAAGTGCAACATTTCGACACTCGGGAGCTCCTTTACACGGGACTGGAACGGGCTGCAATACCTCGATCTATCGTCAAACAACCTTGACGTCGAGTATATTGGTGGTCCGTATCTACACGAGCTCAATCTCTCGTACAACGCGCTCTCAGCGTTCCCTGTTGGATCGCTTAACACGAGTGGAATGGACGCACTTTACATTGAAGGCAACGACATTACGGATTTCAACGTGAGTCAAACGGTCTTTGAACAGATTCAACGACTCAAAGCGTTTACTGCCGACAAGCCGACTCCAACGTCGGCTTGCGAGCAAGGTGTGTGGCAAATTGCACACGGCACTACGTTCTGCGTACTTGGTGTAGCCGCAGCTTCAAAGCCTGACTCGTCCCCTTCTGCGATATCGATCAGCGATGAGACCGACGGACTTAATGCACTGAGCTACTGGCTGATCGCAGGAGCAATTGCCGTCTTTGTCTTGCTATTGCTGATCGTTCGGCAGCATCGTCGACGCACTCGAGAGCGTGATGGCAGCCTTTTGCTGTCGCCTGAGGCGATTGAAGTGGTCACTCCAAAGATTGGTGGCATGACGGCTTTCAATTACGCGTTAGCTCGTAAAAATTCCATCGCGGCTGATCCTACTGGGGGCGTTGCAGCTTTATCCTGCTACGGTCAACCAAAAGGTAGCAACGGTGAAAGCGACGACGTTGCTGCCTTGAGCGCATGTCTCTTAAACAGTGCAATCCTCGCCTCGTGCCGTCTGGATTACGACGAAGTGGCGCTTGGTCGTTGTATCAGCCGTGGTGGCTTTGGATTCGTCTTCGTAGGCTGCTACCGTGGTCGACAAGTGGCAGTCAAGAAAATTCGCAACGAGCGCGAAATTACACGCGACCAGGTTGAGCAATTTGTGTGTGAAATCACACTGATTGCGGGCTTGAGGCACCCGCGCATTGTCGAGTTTCTCGGTGCATGCTGGACAACGCCTACTGAACTCTCGGCGGTGACAGAGTTGATGGAACGTGGTGATCTTCGCGATGTGACCCAGCGGTTTAAACGGAGTGGCTACCGTCTTACGTGGGAGACGCACAAGACAGTGATTGCATTCCACATTGCTGAGGCGTTGACGTATCTCCACGGTCTTACTCCAACAGTAATTCACCGCGATCTAAAGGCCAAGAATGTGCTGCTTAACGCCGACATGGAAGCTAAACTAAGTGACTTTGGCATCGCTCGTGAACGCAGTTCCTACGATGGCAGCGAACACATGACTGTGGGCATTGGCACGTCTTTCTGGATCGCTCCTGAAGTGCTCCTTGGTCGCAATTACGACGAACGGGCCGACATTTACTCGTTCGGGGTCGTGCTCTCTGAGATTGACACGGACGACTATCCGTATTGGAACGCACAACACCCACCACAAGGCAAGGCGCAAGAGAATGAAATTCTTCGACTTGTCGCCCGTGGTGCCAAACGTCCTTCGTTTTCAGAGAATTGCCCACCGGCAATCTATGAATTGGCCCGACGTTGCCTTCGTGCTGATCCTGCCGAACGTCCTAGTGCGCTGGAAATTGTCACTTACCTGCAGCAATTAATGCATGAAAGCACGTCCAGTGTGTCGTTTTCGTCAACGGTTCAACCCCTGCAGTCCAACAAATCAAGGGTGCACAATAACTCTTTGATCCTCGACAACCATTCGAAGGTAAAAATGTCGTCCGATCAGATGACCGACGCGAGATTGAAACCTGCGTCGACCGTCACAACCACGAAAGCGTTTCGACAGCGCACAATCACCACGATCACACCCGAGCCGGCTCCGACATTCGAGACGGTTGTCCCTTCCTCGCACGTCACACATCAAGTCCTTCGCACGACGCTTCCTTCCAAGGTCAAGCATACCACGACAACAAGTTGGCAAACAAGACAAGGCAGTACGAACAGCAATCGAAGCAACCGTTTTGAACCCAATGTCGCCACGCTTGACGAGACCAAGATCGAAATTGGTGGGGCTGAATTGATACCAACAAGTCGAAGTCAAGCTGAAGGTGGACCCACTTCACCGACCAGTGTTTGTACGAACAATATCAATCCGCACTTACACGGGAGCTCTTCAAGTGGAAAAGAAGCACGCAGACAGGCGTCTCAAACCATGTGCGTCGGTCGTCACAAGCGAGGATGATGAGAATTTGGTGGGTCGATCATGTACGAAAGTAGTGCAATTTTGTCAATAGAGAGTGTCTTCATGTTTGCTTAATGAGAATATATATAGTTTCTGTTCTGCGCTTTGCTAGTTCCCTACTGATGATTATAGTACTCGAACAAATTTAATTTAGCAGGTAAATTCAACTATAAGCTTCGAGTTTGGCACTTCGCAGTTCGCATTAAAAAGTTTATAAGCTGCTTATGCAGGTTGCTAAATAATTAACTACCAAAGAAACTCGGAAAGTTTAGCAAGTTCTGAATGGCGTGATAATTTTCAATATTATATGACATTCAAGTGTGTTTTTACCAATATGAGGTATTCTGCCGGTTGGATCAGTATAATATTAGTTGTTCTGATTTGTACAATATTATGATAAAAATTCCAACTACTTACACCAAGACGATAGCTGAGAGTCCATTGTGGCCAAGGTCAACGTGGTAGAAGCAGCATCGGCTCAAAGGCGTGATACTATCGGCTTCAAGGGGTGAAAAAAGTAATATAAACATCGGCACCATTGGCATAGATAACGTTTTCAGCATTTGCTAGGCATTAGCTCTGTTCGGACTAGCCATTAAAATTACTACTTTGTGCCATTCGTGTGGTGAAACTAGCCACTCTACGTAATCCTAATTGTCATCTATGACACGCACCGAACAGTGTCACAATAGCACGACTCAGGGGATAGCGTGCAACGTGGTAAAACCACATACGCATCACTAAATCTCAGTGTATCTCACGCTGAGTGACTGGATCGAATTGTCTATCCACTAGTGTTCAACCGCTAAGCGGGGGATTGTTCATGACTCACCAAAACTTTGCTAGCATCGCTCAGAGGTTAATCTGTCACATACGCTCCGGACAATCGGCCTTGCATCATCACTAGTTCTCAGTGTTCGTTACGCTGAGTGACTAGATCGAGTTGGCTATCCACTAGTGTTCTATTGCTAATCGTAAAATTGTTCATGACTCACCAAAACTTTGCTAGGAGCAAAGCAGGTGGCAATCACGGTTCTAATTTCCGATTAAGCCAAAGTTCGTGGTGTTCTAGCCGACACACACTGGAATTGTGTAACTTAATTAAATTATTGTTGCTTGTATCTTCTGAACGCGTTCTCTAAACAGATGGCTCCGCCATGCTTATCCTAACGCATTCTCATCCGGCGACACTTGGATAATCGATGTAAAATACTACACTACGAGGCAAAGCTGCTATACATTTGACGCTTATATTGCATACTCAGTTTGACTGTTGTATACTGTGAGCAAGATTTTAGCGGATGTATCGGTCTCAAGCATGTACGATGAGCGAGAGAAATGACGTCGTGTTTTGCTTACAGAGATACAAACCAAGCTGGTCAGATCATGACTTTATATTCCTGTCTTACAGATTTGGCGTCATATAGATGCAAAAGTATGATTTGATACGAAGCAAGAAAGAATGGCTTCAAGGTTGCACAGAAAAGCAAACCTAGGCTTTAACTACATCCACTTCACATTTATGCCACGACATAGTTCAGCGAGGTATATGTAGATTCATTGTTGCAGTGGCATATGGCTATTGCTACCTTATCACCACAGCGCTCGTACTTTATTTTGTAGCTCGTTATAGTCGAAATGAATTCGCAAAACCAAAAGGAAAATATGATCGCACTTAGCAGGATAATCCGTTTTTTCGGAGAACGCAAAATAATATGCTTTACTGCTGATATCGTAGATTTACAAGCATGACCAAAATCATAATACTCTAAATTCATCTATAGCAATTTCTCGACTCACTTTATTACCTTGTGAAGGGTTCAAAAAGATAAATGCTATAAGCTATATAGCTGGAGGGATCGGCTTAGGCTCAGGTGGTAAAATCGCGATTTTGCCGTTTTCATTTCGACTAAAAACGTCTCATGATTATTTAACACTGTTAGTCACGA
The DNA here is from genome assembly GCA_003676415.1 of Plasmopara muralis. Classification (NCBI taxonomy): domain Eukaryota; phylum Oomycota; class Peronosporomycetes; order Peronosporales; family Peronosporaceae; genus Plasmopara; species Plasmopara muralis. The sequence continues at coordinate 95,644 of RCHQ01000046.1, read as the reverse complement.
CCGCTTTGCTTGCACAATGCTTAATGAGCATATCAAATGGGAACGACGACTTTCTAAAAGCTCTACTCGTTACATAAATATCGATAAGATTCAGAACACCCAGGAGAATAGTACTTAGCCACTTTCATTGCTAAAAGTTAATGTGACTTTCAAGTCCAGCCGAGAATTCTATTTTCAGGTATGGCGACCGTCGTATCAAGTGAGCAGCTAGGAGTCCGTCAGCAAAAATAATGTTGCAAAAAAGAAATATTGTACAAATCTTCTGGTCGTCTTTTTGTTGGATTTAGCGCCGCTTTTTCGTAAGGAAAAGCTTTCGATGTTGGCACTGTTGTCGCTGCCGTCTTGAAAGTGCGAGATCTATAAATCATTTGTAAAGTCTGAATTAATGGTTTTCTGCATGAAAACACAGAGACTTTACAAACTTAATCGAATCAATTTTAAAAATGCAAGGGCTCTAGATTGGCATCAGACTTGCATGTATGACAGATTCGATCTATAGTCTGGTCTGCACGACGGCGCGACGGCAAGTATAATAACTTTGACATGCTTGTACTGAGCGCAGACGTTAAATCCACAATGAAAGACATAACCATGTCGTTCTCGGGACATGTAGTTCATATTCAATATCGTGTTGAGTGATTTCTTATTATATACGAGGCAGCTTCGTCTGTAAGGAGAAGTCACTTACCACGACGTACTCGTTTATAAACGTCCTCATCAACTTGCGGTAATGAGTAACCAACGGTATTGCTGAAAGGGTCGCTCTAGTTTTTGCCAAAGCCGGAGCAAATGCCTGTTGAAGGCTTTCCTTCTACCAATGCAATGTTCTTTTGCAAAGATTGGATAGATGCTTTTTGAGACCCATATATTTAACGCTGTACTTGTGCATTTCGTGGCCAGGCTTAAACACCTGAGTAAATACGTAAAACTGACCAAGTTGAAACTGCATTCGCTATATCGGCTTTTGCTCGATTTTAATGACGTTTTAAATGCAGCTGATGACTTAAACTTTCCTTTAGCTGCAGCAACACATTGACGAAGATGGCCTGAAGATCATCGTTCTCCGTGCTATCAAAAAGTTGACCCAGATAAAAACTATAAGCCCCCACAGCCGACTGGTCGATTTTTCAGAGCGTGTATGGATGATTATGTTTCAAAAGGGTATCAGTGTACAAGTTCGTAACGGTCAAAAAAAATTTGTGACGAAACGAATCAACGCCGTCGATGCGTCGAACAGCTCTCGGGGCGTAACTAACCTCTCTCATAGCATTTCGCTGAACATAACTACCATGAAAAGTTCATTCAAGTCTCGTATCAGGGATCTAATTAGCATCCATCTACACATCATGCACCCGAGTTGGATAAGTGTTTGTGGAAGTACTATTGCACCGTTTTACTTTTTATAAGCAAGAGCGGGTCGTCACTTCTGTTCAGCTTCCAAACACAAAAATCATGTAGCAAATGTGAGATTTCGACTCCCGCACCACGTCGTTTTTGGTCGTATCAACGAAGACGGCATCAGTGAGCTCACATTGCTCGCGTAGTAGTGGTCATTGTCTGGTGATATAGCTCTTCATGGCTTAGCTTTGTCTATCGCTCTTGTACCTGGTGAAATTTGAGTGCACAATTTTGAACTCCTTAAGTAAGGAATGTAACGTAATTATCATTTGGGATCACCGCGCCTAGGCGCAATGAACACTGCCTTTTCAGCTGAACCGAGATATTGTCGTCAAAGACGGCAAATGTATTTCTTCGTTTTCATCTATAGGGAAATTACTTCTGAGATTCTTCCGCTCTATCTCACCAAAGCTCAGTATTATCGAGATTTGAATATGGCACCTCTGGTAGTGCCTTTATTTGGAGCGCACTAGCCGTGACGCACAACCAGCTAAGTTATCAATTTTTCGTGTAGAAAAAACTCATGGTCAGCAACGACATTGTCCGAGCCGCCCAAGGGTCTTTTTAGTAGCGCATCCTCAATTTAGCCTGTGAAAGCTGTAAATTCCGTTTTTGATAATATTTTTTTTCATATGTCGTTCTGCGCTACCTACTCTTCTGTGAAAATCTTTTACCCGCGTTATGTTACCTATTTGTAAATTTTCGTTACCTTTAATTGAAAATGTTATTTTGGGAGCCGGTGCTGCCAGCAAAACTTAGTAACCCGCTAGTAAGCATTTTAAAGACATCGTCACTCTACCTTCATGGCGATATTCGCACCTTCAATACTTCCTATCCTTACTTCGGTAACGGGCTACCATTTAAGAAGCCGTACGCACAACAAGAGTAGTATTGTTTCTCGCAAAAAAAGATTGCTTGATTTTTTTAGGTGGGTAGCCTAGCCAATCGATTTGAGCTTCTTAAGCTTTAAGCCACGCAATGCTATGATTTATATCATACTCGTTTAATTTTGGCACTAGTAATAGCTCAATTCTGTAGAAAGTCTTAGAATTCCACAGCGAGGCCCATTCTGACCATGAGAACGTCTAGAGTCATCCCGTAACTCAGTCGATCTGACACGAGTTTCTTTCGCTGCTTTCTCTTCAAAAATCAGTACCTATATCGGCTATTCGTAATTGTTTGCCGGCGCGCGAAATTTCTCGACCCACCCTAGTCGACCAAGTTTTGTGATGGATTATGTACAATAACGTACATTTGCGTGTACAAGTATCCATCCTCTGCAATCAAGCTCTTCTTCGGAAGCTGTCAAGCTATTAAAGGCCAAACTTTTATACTATGTATCGATTATAAACCCACAGTAATGACTCTCTTTGATTCCAGTAGTCCGTACTATTGTCCACCGTTCCCCCTTGCGAGACAAAGATACACTTTGCCAGCCCTCTTTACATTCAACACGACTTGCTTGCCGCACCCAAACAAGCCCATTCTTGTGTACTCGGCATCAATACCTGAACAAGCAGGCGATTTCACGGTAACCAGGTTTTATAGATCGGGACTCTTCCCAACCACAAAATCTCGGAAGACTGTGGCTTGACTCCTCTTGGAAAGTGACTGGAATTGCTTTCTTCATTGCCACTGCCTACACCTTTAGGCATTGTGGTCTATGCGGGCCTACATCATGAAAAAGTACCCTTGACTTGATCAAAACCACTCTAGTAATGAGGACCGTCAAATCTATTTGCTCACGAACATGTCTACAAAGCTCGCGTAGACCTTATAGAAGCGTGAGTATTTGCGTAATATCAAGCTCGCCGAAAAAAATCTTTGCTCTAAACTGTCTTATTATATGTTAACAGCACACAAAGAACGCGGGCAATAAATTGCAATATGAAGACGCCTCACTTGCTACGATAGTATCTTTTTGGCCCTATCTCTAATCGTTCATCTTTGGTATTTTCAATTCTTCGATTTTGACACGAGCTGCATTAAGCTTCGTATCATTTTTTGTTACCTCCGTATGTCAACCAGTAAAACATATCAGGTGTTTGTCGTGCACCTAGTGCCACCATATTTACATATTTACTTAACGTGGGGAATCACTTTCCAACGCCAAAGGTTTCTTAGTGTGATGGTCCGTCACATACTCCCCATTCAATTCAATAAAAGATACCTATCGCTCTTTGACTTTTATAAGCTTGGACATTATGAGTGAAGGAATATATATACATCATCGCTTCAACGTTACATGAGCACGGTCCTACTATGCGCATCAGGTCGAGTCTTTGACGCCACGTGTATTCAACTTTTGGCAGTGATCAATTTCGCCTTGAAAAAGATTGCTTCTGTGCCCAGGTACGTCATTTTTACAAGATCAACTTTCTTACCTGTTGCTGTGTCTACGCTATGGGTGACAAGCTAATACCTTTTACCCGTCAAAAATGGGTGGGAACACTACGGTAAATATTCGCCTGCCTTTTCCTTGTTAAGGCTGCAAAAAAGCCTCAAGTCAGTAACCTAGCTGGCAGAAACAGCTTTATCTCCTGGTGAAAGCCTGGAAAGGTGGTAGACGCTTCAACAGACTTACATCAATTTCATCGTCAAAGGCAGGGAAGTCCATGACGATCCTAGGAGTAAGATCTTAACATAAAATTTAGTGTTGTTGACTCACAAACACTGTCCAGGGTGAATCGAGTGAAGTCATAGACGAGAAACCGCGATTAGTTTTACGGAAATTTATAATGATCAATAAAACCTTGACGATGCACTAAGTGCCGATCACAATATTGACAGTTGACGTTAGCACTGTTTTCTTATCGTGCTATGAGGCTCAGCGCTCAGTTGTGCGGACTTTTGCAAAGAAACACAACTCACAACGGTGATTTCAAATAGATAGAAAGTAGACCCTGGTAGACCGAAGGTCCCGGTAAATGTTATGACTTGTAGAACCCAAGAAGTCCGCAGTCTTGATGGGGAAAATTGAATGGAGTCTCATGCATGGTATACCATGATGTGTGAGTTAATTGTGCAATACTTTTAAGTACTGGGAAGCTAGCAGAACAGCAATTTATGGTCTAATGATCACTAGCTAGTAAGACATACCATACCAAATGGTTGCTTCTCGAGTCAGGCGGATAGAGATATACGAGTCGTATTAAGTTTAAGCACGGAACGAAGTTAAGAGAATTGAACTCACGCTTTAACTGTACAGACGAATATGGCAAATTCGCTACAAATGTAATTGTCGGTGACCTTAAATGAATGATCGGTCAAGCGAAGCTCGTACATGTACATCAAAATGCTCGTGCTTGGACCCCCACTTTTTTCTAAGCTTTTGTGAATGACCCATTGAACAGGACACGAGGACGCTATAGCTTCTTTTTAATAGTTCTGCGACACTTTTTGATTGCACGGCAGACCCTAGACGATAAAGCTATTCAATCAGCACCAATGACCAAGTTTTGCGGTCGGACTCAGTTTTTTATACGATTGCAGAAATGTTATAATGGGTAAGCTGTCCTTTTTAGCGGCCTCATACATTATAACCACGTCGCAAACAGATTTAAACCACCTGTAAAATCCCAAATTTTATAAAAGCACGTACTTTAACACTCCCTTAATATGAATATGAATATTTTTCTACTCACGACGCATGACGTTGCTTGATACATTGACGCAGTACGCATCTCGCTCCTCTTTACGCGATGACGTCTAACCTCATTGTCGGTGTGCTTTAGGAAGTTAAAAGAGACCCACGAGGAGATCCATCAGGTTCAAAATGAAGTCATTGGCGCCTTGCGCTCCTTTTACGCGTCGTCGTCGACGATCTCGATTGACGAGGCTGTCGAGATTGCAGCGAAATGGGGTGCCTCACCCGCTTTTCCCATCGATGACGATGATGCCAATGCAACAGACCTCCAAGAAACGATGCGGCGTTTAAACGTGGCGCTATTGGATGCTGTCGACCGCCTGCAGCTGGACGAAGCCGGCGAGATGGCTTCCGAGGCAAAGCTAATGCTTTCTCTACTCCAGCGAGAGCAGCTTACGAATCAAGTGCATCAGTCCAAGACCATGCTGGCAATCATTGAGCAATTGACCGAAATGGACCGGCTATTGAGCGATATGGACGAAGCGATTGACCGTCAAGACTTTGTGACGGCAGCTGAAGGAGTTGCAGAAGCGGAACGGTTAGTCCAGGAGCTGGTGAAAGAAGAGACGGAAGACGGAGATGACATGAAGGAGGAAAAGATTGTTCAAGTCGTCAACTTTCAGCTGCAAAGCAAGAAAAGTCGGTTGCTGCACGAACTTTCGAGATATTTTGCTTGTACCACCGTGTGGAAGGAGAATACGGTGAAAGTGACGGTGGAATGTGTAGGCAAGGAGGGTGAGCAGATGGAAAATGCAAAAGAGCATCGACGCATTGCTTTTTGGAAGGCATGTGAAGTGTTGAACATCCTGATGCCAAGGATGAAGAACGTTGCGAAGGCAGTGGCACAATATTTAATCACACCATTGCTACAATCACCACGTGGAACGCTCAAGCAGATACGTCATGATGGTGGAGTGACGCTCCAGATTGTGCATCTCGATGAGGATGCGCCGATTGACAGCAAGATGCCAGCGATACAGAGCCAATATACTCACGTGGTGGACGTGCTTCAATTTGTACACGCCGAAGTATTTGCGGGAAATACAGAGCTGATGAATCAGTTTGGAGACTTCATGTGGAAGATACCAGGGAATTTGGAGAGGCAACTTTTAAATCAACTGCAAAACGAGATTCCTCAGGATTTTGCGGCACTTAACGCGTATCGAGAAGTTGTATTGACGGCTGTGAGTGCATAGCCCGACTTTTGCAAGCAGAAATGTAGAACCTACTTTGATTATTTATGGCTGTTTTGTCTCAGATTACCGGTCTCGAGCACGGGTTGATGGCGATTGGCTTTTTGTCGTGTAGCACTAGTCAGCTGCGACAATATCTGGACCAGCTCAACCAGTACGTTGCTGGAAGCGTGTTTAGTTGTATAGGCTGACAAATTTTTCTATGCAGACTGCACTCAAAAAAACGCCGGCAAGTGATTTTAAGCAGAGGTTGCGACTTGATCCGGCAAAGTTATCATGAATCGGTAAAGATCAACGGAAAATTGGAAAAATGCAGTGTTCAACCACCCACTGGCACGGAAAAGAAAGGAAAAAGCAAGGGACTCATTATATCGAGTGTTTCGTGCGTCAATCCGAGCAACGATGAAATTGAAAGTAGCTGCTTTCAAGTCCCCGACTATCGCGTGACTGTATGCGCCCACGAATTGGTCGAGCTAGTGCACCAGACGCTTCTCGAGGCATGTACTTCCAGTGCCTCGAACGCGAATTTATTCTTTCAGACAGCCCGTGATCTGTTCCTCCTGTATCGTGGGATTGTGTCTACGCTATACAAAGAGGAGATTGCAAATGACTCGCGGACTTGCATGCTCTATCATAACGATTGTCTTTACATGGCGTACCACATGGTAGTCCTCGGCCATCTATACAAGCATCGGTCTGAATCGAAATGATTGGAATACTTGTCTACCACTGACACGTATTTTATTGATGATTAGACTCCCGATGCCGTTGAAGCAGACCGCAACGATGGTGGATATGCTCCCTTCTTTTAAAGACGCGGGTGAACAGGCCTTGACATCGTACACATCGGCTCAAGCTGGAGAGATTCTGTCTGGGTTGACTTCACTGCCGGTATGATCGCAGATGTAGTAAAAGTGCGATATTTTGAGCTAACTTGCAGCGTTGGCACTTATTGGTACTCTAGTCGCTTGGTGATATTGACTCAGAATACGATTCCAAGCGCGTAGAAAGCTTTCTCGATAGAACGCTTTATAAACTAAACACGATGAGCACATCATGGCGAGAAGGATTACGACAGGCAGTGTATAACAAAGTCATGTCAAGAATGCTCGAGCCGCTCGTAACGAAGGTTGTGGCTGACGTTGTGACTCAAGCGGTGTGTATCTCCTCGAACAAGTGTGTAGATGTCAACTTTTGCTTATGGCTGAATGTGTCGTCTACGTTAGAATATCTCTGCAAACAACGGAGCTTACCTCCACCACCTGTTGTCATTACTAGGAGAGGTGAGACAAGAAGATAATAACGAACATGTACTTACACAAAAGGCTTACGAAAGTGTGTGTGCCTGTACAGTCTGAAACGCTATTCGTTTCGCCAGCGCAGGCTGTGAAATACGTCCCGAGTCTTGAAAGACTCGCAAAACTCACGTCAATGCTGGTACGACAAAAGACTTTCTTTTGCTGTAGATTTGTAACTCAACTGATGTCTTTATTTTTTCTAGATGGATCCGCTCACAACCGTTCGTGATAAGTTTAAAAGTAGCAGTTTAGACGTCTTTTCCTCAAAGGAATTGGCTCTGCTTGTGAGGTAAGCAGCGTCATAGGAACCTCTGTCTTCAAAGCAATACTCATCAAAAGTACTATTTGTTACAAATGGTAGGTCTCTTTTCCGTGACTCTCCCGAGAGAAGTGCATTTTTGAAAGAGCTGTCTGCAGCTAGAGACCACAATAAATGATTGTGATCGAAATTTTAATACATTTTGCATTCTATAAAACCATTTCTTCAATTGACGTTCTCCGTTGTCGAACTTTTCAGATCCATTGCTTGTAGCGGAAGTACAACTGTAGCGCCGCAGCAATAGCGATGGCAAAGACCCAAAAGAATGCGTAGCCATAACGTTGATGAAGTTCAGGCATGTCATCGAAGTTCATTCCATAAACTCCAGTGAGAAATTGACCCGGCAGAAATACCGTTGTGACAACGGTAAGAGTGTAAATGACGTAGTTCATCTGAGTCGCTTTGGCATCCCGGTACTCTTCCGTGAGCTGGCGGCACATTTGCAGTTGCTGCTCAATGTCGTCAAGCGCAGCCACCACGTGATCGTGAACATCACGAACGTAGTCAGTCACGATAGCGTCAAAATCTTTGCTTTCAATGATATTCTTGAGCACTTCTCGTGCCGGTTTCAATAAACGAGGAAGCCGAAACAACTCATTCTTCAGTAGCCGAAGGGACCGCATCTCAAAGCGATGCCGCTCTTGTTCAAGCTGGTTTTCAAGCGCAATGAGACATTCTGTTATCGAGTCAACGACGCTTGTTACTTGATCTACAATCACATCAAGTACCGAGTATACGAGAAAGTTGGCATCATTGTGCCGCAGTTTCGAGTACGGCACAGCCAATCGACGATTCAACTCGGTCCAGAGATTACTGCCTCCACCGTCTTTAACCGTAATCACGGTATTATTATCCACGACAAAGATAAAAACGTGCTCGATCCAGAGCTGAAGCGGGTCCTCGTCCGTCTCTTCCGTGTCAGTAATGGCAGAACTCATACTAGTAAGAAACGACATTCGCTTGACAAAAGCTGGGAGCGAGGTTCTTCTTGTGTCTAGAAAACTGCGCTTGCGATCAAGTGGCAGTCCTTTATTCGGAATCACTTTCATTCGCAGCAGTGGAAACACAAGGAACAAATGTTGATCGTATCGATCAAATTTCGGTCGTTCATGCCCTTCAATCGTGTCCTCAATCGCAAGTGGATGAAGCCGATACTTGATGGCCAATCTCTTGAGGTGTAGACCATCACGTCCATCCAAATTGATCCAGCGTACATTGACCCACTCAGGTCGCGGGGCTGTAAAGAACTCGTGCAAATTCTCGTGTCGCAACACAAAGCTCTGCAATTTCGTGCCTGAAAAATCCGACACGGACAATTCGGCTTGTTGGTATCCCTCCGTCTTCATCTCCTGCACCGTTCCTTCGTCAAACATGTGCATCATCTTGAGCCGATGTACAGCAGCGTCAAACTGCTGAAACGTAATCCCTCCACTCTTTTCACTATCAATAGTCTGTACTAATTTATAAAACACCGCGTCGTCCGAGCACTTGATGCCTAGCGTGACCAAGGCAGCTCGAAAGCCAGTATAACCCAAGTGCCCTCCTTTTTCCGGCCCTGCACCTTCGAAAGCTATGCGAAGGCGCGGTGAGGTCACGTCAAAGTACGGGTCCAGCATATTGAGCTCGTCATTATTGCGCACGGATCCATTAAGAGACACTTCAGGAAAAGTCGTGTAGTTGCTTGTTGTGTCAAAGCCTTGGTGAGCTGAAGGACTCAACAGAAATGAAATCTTGTCGACATTCAACTCCAATTCCGTCGTCGGGTGACGACGGCGGAATGCACTAGAGTTGTGACTAGGAAGGGCTACGGGGTACGAACCGAGCTCGAGATAGTTGCGGGGAGACGCGTCCGGTGCCCCCAAGAGCGGAGTGTCCTCATCCATGGGGTAAAAATTCATCGGTCTCCTTTGGTCGCTGGAGCGAAAACATGGAATGCGGTCGAAGGTAGCAGTTACGTCAATATTGTAAAGCATACAATTTGGTAATGAGTGTAATACCGTGGTTAAAAATAGAACGCTTTCTGACAATAAGTATTATGATACCCGCGTTAGTATATCTCGTGTTAGACCCCTCCTCCGTTCCATATACTATAGTCTCTTCGAAGGATATCTTGAAAATTTCCGGTCTGATCCCACTGTACGACCTTTTGATCCGATGGACATCTCAAAAGTTAACGCCTCCTCCTCGCTTTCGAATGAAAAAGAGCGGTCCACTTCTTCCTCTGTCTCGTCTTGATCGCTCATTCTCTTCTTGCAGAAGAAGGGTCGACGATAGGACCACTCAGACGCTTCTGTGACATTTGTTGGGCTTTACACCGGTGGTCTAACACCTTGCTCTCGTCGCAGCCGCCGAGATCGTTGAAGCTAAAGTCTTCCGAAACGCCGCCATCGTCCAGGAGCGACAAACTTGGTGAAGTGCTTGACATTGGCCACACCAAGGAAGTTGGGCGGTCAGCTGCTGCTTTTTCGACAGCTACTTCAAGCACCATTTCCCATTTATCGTACGTCGCTACATCTCGTGCACGAAAGCGGACTCGCTTTCTTTTCGGTCCATACACGAGACCGAAGCATAGGTTGCGAACTTCCTTGCCAGAGACTGGGAGCATTCGCACGGGGTGGGCACTCCCACACAATTCAATTTCTAGGTTCCCACCGAAGATTCCAGGGCGCTTTACATAAAGCACTGGAACCTGTCGGCTCGCCGTGCAGTCCGCGAGCTCGCGTCTGAGAACGATGCTGAGCGTGGATTGGTGCCTATACGAGAGAATGTTAGTGTTTAAATTTGTTGAAGGCAATTGCTGCTTTGTCAACGTACCACAATAAGCGACAGGTTTGCATTTGCATTGACGTCTCGAACGTTGTACATTGAAGTATAGAGGTCATCTTGGATACTTTGTCAATTGACAACTTGCTGGAAGCTTGTAAGTTTTAGGATTGAAGCTCGTGAACTGGTGCTGCCCTTGTGTGACTCCTTTGGCAGAGATACGTTATAGATGCATCCGCTCATGCGCAAATAATCGTGGAACCTTTGACTGTACATCTTCTTGTACGATTACGACTCGTCAGAGCCAAATACGTGACTAAGACATCAATGGTGTGTTAAAAAGAACAGTTAGGAAAACCCACAATAAGTATCGTGATTACAGGAGCTGGCCCGCTTTGTTGAGCGTATCGTTCAACTCTTTAGACTTTATGACGTCAGCGATGAAGTGTTAATATATCATTTAGCGTCTTTTACTGGCTATACTTCGATACCGTCCCTTCTGGTCTCGCACATACGCTGCCAGTTTCAGACGGTGTTACCTGCTTATTAAGATGATAACTGTCTGAAGTGCGCTTAAGACTTTGTAGCCAAATTTACAGCCTCACCTTGCGGGGAGACAGCTTTTACCAAGAAATCTCGGCTTTCCGATAAAATCCAGCCGTTAATCCGTCCATGCCTGGAGAGGGGCACTTCAAATTATGCCGGACATGATAGTTTTGGCTCTGACGCCCTACTCCACACGGAAGGATCCGGTGGAAAAGGAACCGAGATTTGAATACACACTCCGTAACCTGGCTAGAATGATAAATTAGCCATCTAGCCGAGGACTGTGACACTTTGCTCTCGCTAAATCGTGCTATCGGTCTCGACGAGCTGCGAGTCCTATAGTTGTGGAAATGCCTGGGAGGCATAGCCTAATCTCTTGGATCACACGAGCACGAGTACATAATATATGAAGTTTTGTAGCTTGTTTTTAATTTACCCGTATCCCCGGAACAAAATTTCACAAGCGATGCAATTTCATGCTTTAACAGGCCCGATTGTCATTATTGTGGCGTCTTTTACATTTGCGTTTGCTTCAAGTTTCGAAGCGATTCGTTAGCTAAAAGGTCTTGTACTTAGCGTTCAGCATTAAAAATCATAAATTTCAATCCTAAACTTACCAGAGCAGGAAAATTTGCGCCATCGAAAAATTGTTTCTCTGCTTCGATCACAATTTGCTTACTAAAACTAGTGTAAACGAATCTTCCCCTTTATTAAATAAACCCTTTTCTCCTTAAAGGGTGTTACTTTCTGGCACTTCAGGCTACTCCAGTGCCCACAAAATTGTGCTTAACGACTCATGCTTACTATTACAACTTTGATAGGATGACAAGGAAAATACATTCATTAAGCGTTCTCTCGGATCTAGCCGACAATAAAAATTGGTACAGGCAATGCCAGAGAAGCACCACCTTTTCAGTCTTACGCTTTCAGATACGCATTTTGAAATCTGCATGTACCCAGGTTGCGTACGTCGCCTCCTTTTGACTGTACAATCAACTCCACGAGTCTTGACGATTTTTGCAGCGCGCGATACGCTACCATCAATACGCGGCGATCCCATTAATCTTTCAATCCTTGCCAGTGTTGAAATTGTCAAGTCTATAAGTCCCGACCGCATACCAAAGAAAAGTTAATTCCACATTTTCGTATGTCAGACCATTAAGATGAAAGTTAATGCTTTTGTTATTTAATGTACCGCGTATCGTTTACGAATATATGCAAATGTTTCCATTGAGACGTCTCACCTGCGCCAGAATCATGATTTTGATCAGACATATTTGAGACCAACTGAGGGTGTAGCGTCAGAGCTCTGAGTTTTTACAGCGCTCTTAACGCCTCATTTAGTGTACTTGTTCAAGCGCAAGTTCAACACTATCGAGCACGAACTATCAATGGAGGACAACGCCCTGTCATATGAAAGTCTTTTTTGCTCGCTTGAATCAGAAAATTAAAAGGTTTTGCTCGTACGACAAATTTTGCGCTATTAATGCTTCGTCGGAATCAATGTTTCTTCACTATTCGAAATGCGCTCCTCGACTACGCTTATACCGCTCTCACTTATCTCTCCCAATATTCCACCCTCGCCCGAACTGACTTGTTAGCGTTGAAGAGGTTTATTACTTAGCTACGCTCGCGTCGTGTTTTCGATGTAATGTCGGGAGAACAACCACGCTGGTGGAGTATATTAAACTTTAGTTGCGACAAATGCATAGCCCACCGCGCTGGCGTGCATTTTTTGCCTAATCTCCTACTTAGCAGCGCCTGAGGATTTGTAGAGATTCAAACGTTGTATGAGCTAGATAGCACTTAACTCACACACACACAGCAAAAAAAGCCAACATTTTTTTCTCGCCCTGCTTCTGTCTGATGGATGCTCCAAATTTTAAAACTTCACCAAAGCTTTCTATGCTGGGCCACTTCACGATCATCGAATTCATTTTTTGTTCGTTTTAGACCAGGTGCTGCTTCGCAAATCTAGCTTAAACAGCTTTTTAAGTCTAAGAAGTGTAGACCGTGACGCCTTCTCGTCACTTTCAGCTCACTGTAAATAAGTACTTTCACAAAAGCTTTATTTCGAATTGTTGGACGCTATTTTGTGTACAGGTCCGTAATTTTGAAATCAAGAGAAGTGACAGCCTGTGTCACTAAAGGGCAGCAGGTCACAAAAGGTGATGATAAGCGCATTTTTCGAACGTAGTCATTTCCTACAGCCCCTACCTTTTCACAATGCAGGTGACAGTGACATCGACCGACGGTGGACAAGTAACACAAATCACTGCCGAGGCCACGCAGCAGCTTGTCTCCGTTAGTGAACAGCTGCAACAATATGTGAGTTTCGCGCTGCCTGCATTACTGGATAATGATTTGATTTTCTTCTTGGTTATGCCTGTGTTTGAAGTTTGGTATCCCCGCGGCATTGCAAATGCTCGTATTAAACGGCAATCCACTGCAACTCGACCAAACGGTACATTTTACGATACAAGGTCATACAATCCACGATTTCAATTGATAATGTGTCAATTGATTGTACCTAATAGTTTGCGCAGGCGGGCGTGAATGAAAACGACCTACTGGTGATTATGCGCAAACCCTCGCCAGCTACTGCAAGGCCCGCTGTCTCATCTGCAACGGGTTTTACGGCCCGTTCGGGCATGAAGCTGCACGAAATCCCAGTAAGTAGCCGTTGCTAAATAGCTAACCAAAATTAGCTGACCGACAGCGACTATGCGGATGGCATAGGCAAACCCGTCGCCGGAAGCGCTTCTTGACATCATGGAAAAGAATCCTCAGCTTTTGCCAGAGGTGAGACGACACGGATGTTGGAGTGTATTGTAAAAAGTAATCAAAATTGGTGTGATCGATATTGTGCTACAGCTACAACAAGTAAATCCAAATTTGGCGACAGCGCTTCAAACAAAAAATATTTCGGTGCGTGTTTTTCTATCGCAAACTGTTGCTGGAAGAGTTTGAAGGCTAATTTTCGTTATTTTGTGATCACACAGAACGTTCGCATGGCGCTCATGCAAATGTACATGAAGGCTGAGTCGCAAAAGTTTGAAGAACAACAGGAAATTGAGGCTTTGGAACGAAACCCTCTTGATGCCGCCGCCCAGGGCAAAATTGCAGAGCGAATTCGTTTGTCGAACGTCCAAAAGAACATGGAGATTGCGATTGAGGAAATGCCAGAGGCATTTGGGCATGTTACAATGCTTTACATTCCTTGTGAAGTCAACGGAACGCGAGTAAAGGCATTTGTCGACTCTGGAGCCCAGTCGACCATCATGTCATCGGTAAGACGTCATCTGCTCATTCGTGAACATCTTTCATCATCATCACGACGATAAAGGTATAAGCTGACATTGTCATTGGGCAACTGCTCAGAGCTGTGCAGAGCGTTGTGGCATCATGCGGCTTGTGGACAAGCGTTTCGCTGGAAGAGTATTGACGCCACTTTGTCAACGTTGCTATTCATTTTTTTAATCCAATATGATGATTTTTAATCTGTACAGGCAGTTGGTGTAGGCACAGCTGCTATTATCGGAAAAGTGCACATGGCTCCTTTGAAAATTGGCGATGAATTTTACAATTGCAGCTTTACGATACTAGACCAGCAGGGTGTAGATTTTCTCTTTGGTCTAAACATGCTCAAGCGACATCAAGTGAATTTACTTTGCTAATGGAGTTGCGCGTTATAGTCAGTGCTAACCACAGCATGTGTTTCACTTAGTGTTGCATTGATTTAAGCAAGAATGTTTTGCGTCTTCACGAAGGCGAGCGCTTTCACGAAGTTTCGTTCTTGCCGGAACATGTATGTCGTAGCGTTAATGCAAGTGACGAACTCGTGTTTACCTAACTTCTCTATCGCAGGAAATTCCTTCTTCAGAGAATCGGGCAGTTTCCGCGAAGCCTCCAGCTTTACTTGACGGTGTCCCCGTTCCGGCTTCAACTCCAGGCTCAACTCCGACGTCCGCTGCAGCCGTTCCAACTCCTAATTCAGTGGGAGAAAGCCAGCTTACTCAAGAAAAGATCGCGCAACTTGTGGGATTAGGCTTTCCTGAGCAGCGAGTACGTGTTACCTGCAGTCGACACTATGCTGACGTTGCTGACGTGTATTGTATGGCTATGTCTTTAGGCGATTCAAGCGCTGCAGACTTGCAATGGTAACGTTGAAATGGCGGCTGGACTTTTGTTCGAGAGCATGTAGATAGGCGTTTTGAACCAATTGAATTGCTTTAAATCACACTTTTGCCGAATCACACGTCGTTTTTCATATTTAAAACTCTTTCATCGCGCGACTATGGCGGCCGATGACGGCTTTCGGGAAGACTTGTACGAGATTTTGGGCCTCGAAGTTGCCGCAGATGAACGCCAGGTAGCCCGCGCATACAAAAAGAAGTCGATATTGCACCACCCCGATCGTGGTGGAAATGGTATAAGCTCAAAGTCACTTTTAAGAGTAGTGGTGTGGCTAATTTGTGATCCTGTAGTGCAAAAGTTCTTGGAATTGACCCATGCGCGTGACATTTTGTTGGATCCTAAGAAAAAAGAGACGTATGACAAGAAGTTGTCGCGTGAAGCACTGGCCAAGAAGAAGCAGCGCGAGCGTGATGCGGAGCTTAATGGCAAGCGGAAACAAATGCGAGATGGTGCATACACAGTCCCGTTTGACGATAATTTTGTTCTACTCTACTTGACTAATTTTGCTCCTGCTTGGTGGCTTTCATAGAGCTCCTGCGGAAGGAGCAACATTTTGAACGCAATAGAAAAAGTGGCGTGCAACAGCAGAGAGCAGAGTTATTTCAATATCGGGAGAAAGCGCTGGCCCGTCAGCAAGAGCTGCAAGATCGTGTTGCGCGGGAAGCGAAACGACGAACCGAGTTGAACCAGTCCCAAGAAGCCAATGTCGCTCCAAGATCACAGCGCACAGTTACTCTCAAGTGGGATAAGAGGCAGTTTTCACATTCAGATGACACGCTTAACCGAGAGCTGCGGTGTTATGGTGCCATCGAGACGATTAAGCTCAAGACGTCGTCCGCAAAAGTGATCTTCGCTGGAGCTTTGGCAGCCGCACATGCTGTCCGCGTTGAGGGACACAAGGCGTGCTGGCGAGAAGTGTCAATCCAAGGTCACATAGTTGAGACAGATGGGTTTACGTCCGCGGAAGACAAGACGACGACCAAGACGACAGCAACGCATCACGTATCAACTCTTCCCGGGGGTCCCATTTCACTGAAAGAACACTTGGCATTCGAGAAAATGGTTCTTGCTGCACTACGAGAAAAAGCAAAGTTGCAACAAGAGCAACAGCAGCAGACTCAAGTGCGATCGCGCTGACAACGCACAAGTATAAACGGCACAGACATTACGACTTGTATCATTCACGTCAGTTTTGCTACATGACTCAATCCGTTTTCTCGCTGGACGTTGTTAGCTGACGCAGAAACTTTACCCACACGGACGAAATGGTGACCACTTCTTGACCCTGTCATAGTCATCGATACGAGTTAAATTTAATCTATGGCGACACATAATGCTTAGTCAATCGAAAAGAAAAGCCGCGTCACGGACCACGTCGTTCAAGTGCTCTAAAGTCTGGTTTAGAATGTGCACATTGGACACTGCTTCTTGCATTCCCTAATAGCAACGGCAATTTTAAGCCAAGCCCTTCTCTTTTTTTTAGTGCCACTCACCTCTCGAATTTCGTCCTCAATTCGCTGCTTCTCGTTCTGGAACCACTCCTACGAATCGTACAGCACACAAAAAATGATTAGCAAAGACTGGACTAGTTCTAGGATCAATTGTTCACACATACTCTGTCGGGACCCTCGCGCGAGTCTCGTCTAGGTACTTCCATGTTGCGGGATAACGTGCACCACACCAAAAACCTAGCCTTTTTCATCCACGTCAGTGACGTCGTCCAAGGGTACAAATCCTATTTTGTACCAGGGGGACACATAAATCATGTCGTCGGGGCTTACATTGCTACTGCTGGCCCTAAGCGCCTTCTCTTCAAATGCGGTACAATTTGACATCCGACGTCGGTCTGAGAAATGTCTTAGCGACGAGGTGGCCCAGGGAAGTCTCGTGGTGGTGCACTACAATGTAATTGGCGGTGTGCGCGGCCAGTCTGGCGTCACGCTGTCTATCACGGACCCACTGCGCAAGTTTCTGAAGCAAGACTCCAATATTGACACAGCATCAGATGATATTCACAAGTTCTCGTTTACTGCGGATGCCGGTGGCAATTATGCTGTATGTTTCGTGAACACCAACGACAAGCCCGTGCGGGTCATGCTCGACTTTAAGCATGGTGTGGAGGCCAAGGATTACACAGAGGTTGCGAAACGTGAGCATCTCATGCCTGTGGAGAAAGAGCTACGCAAGATGGAGGACACAGTAGATGAGATACATCGCGAAATGCTCTATATGCGCGAGCGGGAGGCCATGATGCGCAATACGAACGAGTCGACGAACTCCCGCGTGCTCTGGTTTAGCTTTTTCTCAATCATTGTGTTGCTAGGAATGGGCGTATGGCAAGTTATGTACCTCAAAAAGTTTTTCAAGAGTAAAAAACTCATTTAGGCAGCAGGCGAAGTGGATTTATGAACACAAGATCCAAATAAAGCCAAAGTGTGGTTAAATTTCACAGAGCTTGTCAGTATAAAGTATAACATTGTATTTATAGGTCAGATGCAACGTTCGCGTCCGTTTATTTGCTGTTTACAACAAAGTAAGGCTGAGCATAGAGCAGTTGGTAGAAGTTCATGGATCTTGGTGATAGTGACGACGACAAGCAGCCATTAACTGATGACGGCGGTGCGGATTGGGAGACGGCATCCGAGGAAAACGATGCGTGTAGCGACGACGGCTTGTCAAGAGATTCCGACCATAATGAAGCTAGTGACGGTGACTTTGAGGATGCGTGGTTGGACGACTATTTGCCAGACGCAGTGTCTGACGCGAAGAGTGGTGGATACGAAGAGGAGACTTTGTTGCTGCAGTCTTTTTGTAATCCAAAGGATAGCCATGAACGAAGATCGAGTCAAGAACAAGTATCAAATACAACGCCATCGTTAATGGTAATTGATGCTACTGGTAAATCAGTCACGAGTCTGCTGTCTCCGAAACTTGCAGGCTTTAAATCTGTTGAAGGAACCGATTTTGTGCCGGATCGGATCAGTGCACCACGATGCTCTGAGCCTTGTTTACCAGCTATAGTCCATCCCGTTTCGAACTCTATATCACTCGATCAGAGCGGTAAAATCGGTTTAATTTTAAGCTCTCCACTCACACCGTTGTCTCCAACCACTTCACCTTATAAACGAGCCAACAACCTTTGCTTTAGTCCTTCGCAAACTACAATGAACAAGATGCTGGTTGCTCGACAATGTAAGAGTAATGAAGAAGTCTCTAAAGCTTTAACTCGATCTCGATCGTATTCGCATGTCTCGGACTTGGAAACTATCAAAAACAAAACCTCGTCACGCCTTCTCGATGAAACAAAGCGCAAGAAAATATGGCAAGACTTGAAACGCGTCGAAGAAAGCTTCGTCACTCCGAGTTGTGACATCAAAAGTGACAAGCTTGCATTAACAAATTTGTCAACATCCCAGTCTACAGCCACAGAGGCTAATTTAGACGCAGTCCTGCACACATTTCAAGCAGAAGTTACTGCACCATCACAAGGTGATACTTTGTTGGCAAAGCAGCAAAATGAGGCTCACGACGAATCAAACTTCAAATCTAAAGACGTGTCGAATATGAGTGCTTCGTGTGAAAGTGCTGGCGAATCTGAAAGCTCGGCTACATCTCAACCATCAGTAGCATCCTTCGTTTCTGACACTATCGCGTCTTCGCTACCAATATCGTCTTCCACTGCCTCTGTCTCCTTTTCACCCTCGCCTACACCAAACGAAACTCCTATTTTGGGTTCGCAAATTGAATTGCAACATGGTAAGCAAAGTTTACTTCAAGAGATTCGAAATTCGCAGCCTGAAAAGCAAAGCTTGCAACACGAATCGAGTCTGCTACTAATTGAAAAGGCTCGAGATGATATTGGATTCGACTACGAAAAGCTTCAGCATTTTAACGTAAAGTTACAGCAGCTGAATGAGAAGATGACGCAATTTAGCGAGAGACAGCTTCACGTAGATGTTCTGGAGCGAGAGAACCGCGATCTGAAAGACAAGACGCAGAAACTCGACATGGAGGCTATTAGCTCCAACGAGTTAGTCAAGACGCTTCACAATCAGCTTACACTCACTATCAAAAGTGAAGAACAACTGAAACTTCAGATAAAGCAGCTCATGGAGCATAATCACTCTTTGCAGGCAGATCTCTTGGAAAAGATTGCATCCGAGACGACTAAATTTCAAAGCTTGACCAAATTATCGGCTGAAAACGAGTCGCTTGTCAAGATATTGGAACGAAAAGAAAACGCTGCGAGCGAGCGCAAGCGTGATAGAGAGCAACGGATGCATGGGTTTGTGATTTTCAGATTCTTGCGCTTGAAGAGACGAGATGCGCTTTATTCTGCGCTCTTCCAGTGGGCAAAGTCTGCTCGAAGCGCGACTTTAACTCGTTTTCGAGCTTTATCTCTGTTGCATGCTGCACTTTACAATCGATCCGTGAAGCTGACGGCTGCAGCTTTTAGTAAGCTCAAAGCTGCTGCAAGAAACTATCATCACACGGCATCAGTGGTGAAGCTGCAAGGATGTCTTGATACTGCAAAGAGAGAAACAAAGGCGCATTGCATCATGCTTGGCGTGATGCACTTGAATCGACTTGTGGATAATTATAAACAGAGGCAGGCAACAAGAACGATCTCGACGTGGAAAACCACTCAGCATAAGAGTCAAATTGTGTCCCAATCGCTAGAGCTGGGCTTAACGAAACTCAAGGTGCTTTTAGTTGGCCAAAAGAAAAATGCACTTCGTCGAGCACTGTCAATGTGGCATTTCGCAACAGCTCACGAAGAAAATTGTAGCAATTTTGAGCGTTTGCATCAGCTAGAGAGTAGTATGACAGATGCAAAAGAGTGCATTTTCTCGCTATCACGTGCCAAGGAAAAGCTGGCAAATAAATTGCAAACTTCGAGCACTCATGCTCAATGCCTTGGTGAAAAAGTGACGGAGAGCGAATCGAAGCTGCAACATGTCAAACACGCGTTTGGCACACTCGTCATCCGCGATATCGAGCGCGCATGGTTTCGTACACTGTTGTCGCAGTGGCGAATGCAAACACTTGTGTCTGTCGCTACGAAAAAGCTCCGGATGAAAATTGAAATGGCCGAGCTAAAAGTCGCAGAGCGTGACAGATATTCCAAAGCGTTGGACGATTATAGTCGTGTGCTACGGGACGACCTTGAGCGTTTTCAGTTCTTTTCACTTGATAAAAAGATTACTGTGGATGCGCTTTCAAAAAAGCTGCTGCGTGAAGAAGAACGCTACCGCTTGATGGAAGAGCGAAATGTGATGCTTGAAGACAAGAGTCACGCGTTACAGACTCAGTTGACTTCAATCGTCGAGTGGGACGGCCTCGTATTGCCCTTATCCGTGCTCAGTTTGTGCAAGGATGTCGCAGTTAGTAATCTTCGCGACCTTTTTCAGCTATACACAGCTGCCGACAAAAGCCTGACCGTCCAGGCCAATCGCATTGATAGTGAAAGAGAGGGCGAAAATTTATCGCCACGATTAGCCCTGGCCTCACTTGTTCGTATACTTGAGTGTTCGCCACTGCTTCAAGAGAAAGTCGTGCAACGGGAAACACTTGCGGAACGCTTGGCTTGTTATCTGCCTTCATACGCTGTGGACCATGGCCTTGTTTTCGCAGATTTTATCACGTGTTTGAATCAGTTCCTCAATGAGACTTTTGCGAATAGCAATGCAAAGCACGAACAGCTGAAACGGTTTTGGGCCAATTTGCTGTCTCTTTTAACGGTATACCATGGTCGCAAAGGTGTCGCTTTTGGTGGGGTAGACAGTGGAGGCGTCGGTTGTGCCGAGAATGGCACGACTTTGTTGGTGTGTCCTTCCGGCACTTCGTGGGTAGGTCGTCTCAGCGACGATATTCTTCAGAATCAGGATAAGCTGCTCGCGATGCTTGAACACGAGACTGCTGTGGTCGAACGTGCTTTCAAAGAGAAAGCTTCTCTCAAGCACACGTATCAATCAAATGAACCCACTTCGACAGGAAGCAATGGTAGCGGGTCTTTCTTTGAGTACCAATGTGATCCGCTTCTTCCTTTCAAATCACCTTTGCGCGCGACTAGTGCAACGATGAGTGGAAATGTTGTCAACTCAGCTGCGCCTGATCCTGACTCGACCGTAGCACCCATTGAAACCACTCATGCAGTGTCAATGGAAGTGTATACAAATTGGCACCTCCTTCCGCAAGTACACGACCTTTGCCTCGCTCTTCGTAGCCCGTTGCTTCATTTTTTCGCGCAATATGCGAGCGGACAAAGCACTCTGGCACTCGAAAACCATCACTCTCTTTCCTTTGCCGCAATCATTCGTATGCTCAGTGACCTTAAATTGCATCCGACGTTTCTCAGCAGAGAATTCGTGCAGTCCTTGTTTGATCGATTAAGCGAGTCAAGTGGCACGAACGGTGGCTGTCTTACACCGCAAGGCTTCACTCTCTTGCTTGGTTCGTGTGCGCTCGAGCTATATGCACAATCGCTCGCACGGAGCCAAATCAAACCTCTGTTTTATCTCTCAGCCCGCGAAGTTTTGTTGACTTTATTCGATGACTTGGGCTTACTCGCTGAGAGCAACATTCTTTCGAATGCAAGATTGTGCATGGTAGGCATGGATGCTGAGACGATGCTCTGGCCTCTGTTTGAGTACTATGCAAAAGCTGCCGATTCGATACCGAATGTCCAAGAAAGCGACGCGCGGATCGGAATGACTAGGGTCACTTTTGAGGGGTTCATGAGAGACATTGCTGGCAAGGCTGCAGATGACTCGCACGCGCTTTTTCGTCAAGTGATGCAGGCATCAAGGAGAAGTGGCGCAAAAGGAGACGAACAGCACTGGAGAATGCATTTAGATGAATTCTACATTGCCATATCGTATATGGAAAGTGAACAAAAGCCAGGGACAGTGTACGCGACGCCAGGTGAAGCTGTGCGACAGTGGCTCCAGCATTCGCAATAGCATGCGTACATGTATAAGAATGATTAGAGTGGTCTTCAAGCGATTGGTAATATATTATGTATCTTGTCTTTAAGCCAAATTTACATCGTTCGTCACAAGATCGACATTTCGTTTCTCGTGGGTGAGACCAACTGTACCACCATTACGCGACTATTAGTTTGAATGGGTGTGCCGACCTTACAAGGGTCGATCTGAAACTTTAAGCTACGAAATGGGTTTTCTATCGCTTCCAGTCGAAATTCGAGCTCACAATCGCGACTCTTTGCCACCAGATCTTGCAGTGCAGCAATGTCTCGCTCTTGATCTTTTACATTATATGACGTGATTAGCACAGGCTTGCGTGATGCCAGCACAGTCAGCACAGTAGGTTCCCAGCTTTTACGGAGATTCGCGTGACCAATTCCTGGATTATACAACACAAATGCATCAGGTGTTGACACTTTTTGTGCCTGTATTTCGTGATATAGTCCATTGATCATTTCAAGCTGAATAAATGTGTTTTCAGTCTTCCTCGTTGTTAATGCCATTTTACGTGCCGACATTACCGGGACGTGATCCCCAACAAGTTTAATACTAAAGGACCGTCCGGGATGAAAGAACAAGAGCTCGTCCCATAAATAACGAGGCATCATTGCTTCTGCACGAGCTCCGACCACATGGAGCTTTATCATTCCTTCGTGGTGTGGAGCTAATAACTCTTGCAGGAATCTGCTAAGCGTCATGACATATGAATAAGCCGACGACAGCAGCCTAAGAGCTGTTGCATCGTTGAGCCAACATTTGTCAGGGTGATAAAGGTTCAGGTAGTCCGTCCACGATTCTAAGTGCCGATTGTTTTCCCATGTTGTGCTCTTGCGCCGACTTGGCTGCAATACTGTATCATCGATATCTTAGCGTAAGTTCAAATCAATTGCACTCGTCATAATCATCTCCAACCTTCAGTAAACAATTGGACGGCTTTATGTGTCGCTGAAAACTCGACATCCTCCATCATACTATCGTATTGTTTCAATAACTCGGATTCGGTCGTCTGCAGTGTGACTGCGCATTCCTAATCCGCACACAAGTTTTGTCATTTGATATCGAGTAGTTTTTTCAACATCCACTGACCCTGGAGCAGGCAAGCGGAAGCTGCTTATGGCCGCAATTCACCCGCTTAGCTAACACGTCATTTATGACAACGGATTGCGAATGCGACTTTTCTGTCGGATGGCCGCACTGCAGACACGGAAGACGTGCCATAGCACCCAAAAGTGAGTGTGTATCTGGAACACGCAAGTGACGTGAAGATATGCTGCGTACAGTGCTCAACATTGATGTCGGCTACGAATTTGGTGCTGTGTAGTGCACATCGTTGACCAAAACTTAAATTGGTTTTGGAAATTTCCAAGTTAAGGTATCCTCTTTTTTGTTTAAAAAAGTACGCCCACGTAGAAAACATAACTAATCTTGATGTGTTCGGCAACTGAGAAATCTTATTAACGCAGACGGTATTAACCAGTGGGATGTCTGTAGGGTCCGAGGGCTCATTGTTTCAGTGTTCCGTGACCAGTCTCGATTAGATAAAACACACTTTTGACCGCTTTTATATGCTTACCACAGCCAAAGCAGCATTTGTTGCTTTGGTTGGCAATACTTTAGTCTTATAGAACAGAAGCCGAGTCAGTGGGCAAACGACTTCTCTAGTTGACATTTTGTAGGTCGAAATAAGCTCACTCACGGCATTACAGTAGAGGGATCTGTGTGTGGCCGTATCTCCAGTACAAAGGTCGCATCTACCTTGCATGCAGACAACAAAGCGTGAGCGTTTGCAAGATTGAAAGCTCGTCGAAAGAAGTCTTGAGAAGACCGGCGACCCGTTACATGTCTTGCAACCGAGACCAATATTACGACTCATAAGGAGGAATGAGTGATGAAAAGAATAAAGAGCACCACGAACGCTTTGGCAAACACTCGGCAAGCACTCGCCTGCCCCCAAGTCCCTTTAGGCGGCGAAGGAGCCTTCAAGCGGTACCAATATTAATAGAACAGCAGCACTAGCTGGTTAAGCTCAAAATGTGTTTGTTATATCGTCAGACACGATGGCAATGCAAAAGACGTTGCCTTTTAGAGCGTGGCACTTCACGGCAACTTCCAAGAATTAGAACTTGCTTTCGCTGATAACATCATTAACGTTGAGGGCTAGGAAGAGAATAAAGTCATAGACGTCAACCCTTAATTCATGCCTAGGATCATTGTGATCGAGATCGTCAGTGCTGCTAGCAATTACGAATCACTTGCCATCGGGTATCGACGCAAGTTGTCATCCCGCACGGTACTCCCTCGCCCTCTAAACAGCTATTTTTTAGATATTGGAATAGGTGATGCCCAACGGATGAAGGCTAAGGTATCGGGCATCACGTTTCTTTGCTTTGCGCACCAAAAGATTTTTCCGGAAACCACCCTTTGCGCGGTAACATAAAGTTCTGATGAAATAACGGCCATTGTTCTAACATAAGTTAAGGTAGCGTAGCACGAGCTTCCGACATAGCATCAAAGTTTGCTAAAACTGTACCTTGATGACTTAACGAACCCAAAGTCAACGGCTTGCCAGGGCCGTTAGCACCAAGGTCAAATTTGAGAACTTTTTTTGTGTTTTAGCCCAGAGTACAAGCAGTTGTACCTGATTTTTGATGTCAGCAAGCTTAGAGTGTAATTTGCTCGTTTGGGAGTCGAAGACAGACAAATGAGAAGATCAAGCGCCTATGATAGCGCCTTTACTTCGCTACCCGGTCCAAATATAGGTGTAGCTGGCTTTGGCTGTGATAAATGGTCATTATACTTTTTCCTCGGTCGTGCGCCATCTTCATGAGACGTAGCAGCTGTCGTGCAAATAAGAGGACGCAATGTAGTCCGCCCTTGAGATTTGCCTTGGCAGTCAGGCCACCACCTCTCCGGGGTAGCCGCGGACCCTTGAGAAGAAGCTTATCATCTGGCAACGGAACAATATAAACCGGCTATTTGACGACAAGAACGAATCACTTAACTGTTAGTATTTAAAAACAGCTTAAAGTATTGCTGTAGCTGAACAGTTCGTCTAAGAGCATGTGATAGAACGAAAGGAAGAAGACAGGTCGTTTTGTTCAGAGATTCTAGGACAAATATTCGTAGGGAATTATTAGCTTGAAAAGTTGTAGAAATCCAGCTGCGGAGCAAGAGACCACATACTTCCGAAAAAAAATGTTTGTACGACTGTGTGAAAGGAGAATATAGTGAAGTTGACGGTGGCGTTATTGTCTGTGAGCAATGAGGTCGAGCTGATTTAAGGTGCAAGAGGAAATCGTCATGCTGGACTTTAAAAGTGTTGGCCATCTAGACACTAGATATGAAAGAAGCTGTTATGACTGTGTCACAATTGTGCTGCAACCAATGTTGCGTACGCCACGTGCTTGATGATAGTGCAGCAAAGTTTCAAAGTGTGCCTCAGGACGCCCATTGGTAGCAATATGCTATAGATGCGAAGCCAAGGTGGACGTGCTTTAGGATACACATGCCGAAGAGTTGAAGGAAGACGTTGTCTGACAAAAACGTGCCGCTTTGAATAGATATAAACAGGTGGTATTTGTGTTTTAGCATTACGTCGGCTCTAATGTCCACGCCTTGCTTGCCGATCGTTACGGCTGATTTTGCTTCAAAAGAATCGCTTCACGCTACAGGCTGTAAGTTTTGACTGTAACGCATTGACGCAAAATTTATTTGCGCTCAAGATAAACCATAGTCGCCTTGATGGACAACATCGGTTACTTATTCAAATTTCACATGTGAAAGATGAGCTACTTGAGTACGCACGGACACCGATGGACACGCTTACAGTTGCTATCATGATCAAGTAATGATAATATTAGTGCAAAGAAAGGAGCACGAAAAGTGTTTCGATATAAGATGCTTAGACATGAGAAAGAATACAGATATAAGACGAATTAGCGGGCGCTCATTTTCCTTGAATTACCGGAAGTTTTGCGAGGTATAGGGGTTGTGGTGTCTCATCAAAGCAGTCATCGAGCAGTTTGGACTCCCGCGGCAAACCTCCAGTCCATTTGTGATGCTGGTCGTGTGAGCAAAAAATGATGCCCAGAACGAGTAACATTCTTGTCATTAGAGCGCAACCTCTTTTATTATGGAGATATTTAGCCAATACATCACATATTAGGCCTGAAATAGAATGTGTATCGACTATTTTGAATCGCTGTAAACCGCAACGCACACGATTTTGTGGAGGACATAATTCGATAAAAGGGAATGGAGATGCAATTTAATTTCGATTCCTGGGTGTCATGAATGGCCCCATGGTAAACAAAAACGACCTGTATAATTGATGGATCAGGTTCTCGGACTGGCAAGCCAGGTGCAGTTCAAATAGATGCATGTCAAATTTACTGGTCCAGAATTTGAGGTAGCATTATCAAGTTTAGAGATTAAACCCGGGCGAGGACATTGATGCATTCATCTTCTTAGACGAAAGTGTCTTATATTGCCTTGTAATTAGCGTATGTTGCACGTGAGCTCAAAGATTCAAAATCATACCAAGTACCCGGTCTAAGTAAATTTCAGCTGAGTTCCTTAATATACCTTTCACCGTAGTGTGAGTGAGGCGAGAGAATCGACCCGTTGTGACACGATGTAGATGTCGCGAGATCAGTAATGTATTATGGATACTTCGTTCGATTGTCAATGGATGGCATCGAAAATACTGCACTTGTCACCGACGTTTTGCGCTCAAAGACCATACAGAAAGTAATATTTAATTAGGCTTACAGTAAGCTTTACAGTGCAACGGTGCTTGCACAAACATTTACCCCAAAGGAGGACGCGCTATTACACAAATAACCGAATTACGTAGTACACTGCACGGATGGCTACCACCAATATCAAAAAAGAGACTCGAGTATGCTCATCACCGCCATTATCGCATTCAGCGGTATAGTATAGGAGTTTCCTAAGTTGCTAAGACCAGAAATACTATTTTGCATAGACTAGCGGCTTGTTTAGTCTGTTTAGTTGAAGATAATGCAACATGGTGTAATTTGCGAAAGTACACGCAGCTTAGAGAAAACTTTCTTTCAGAGCTTTAATTCTTAGTGTCAGATCCTGAAAGTGCTTGGTCTGTAACGGACACCTGACTAATAGATGCTTCAGCTCTTTAAGGATTTCTAATTGGCTAAGTTGTGGCTTTTATGCATCTGTACACATCTAATGCAATCGATTGTGCTATATAAACATCTCAGCTCTGATGTGGTAGACAAACCTATGACTGATAGAAAAATTTATGTTACCCGAGGTGGTCACGTGTGCTTTATGCTATTGAACAGATGTGGTTGTACATATGCATTAACGGACGTTGTCTATTCGACACTAAAAAAGCTGTATTGTGCACTATATACTAATGGTTGCTAAGCGAAATTTTAATTTGAAATAGCATCTACCGAAAAAAATGGTGGGGCTGCGATACGTACAAAAAAAGCATACCCTTGTTTGTGCGTCAGTCGATAGTTACCAGTATCTCCGATAAAAATGTTGCAGACTTCTTGCAAATTGTAATTACACAGAATGACGGATTGCTTTCGACTTTTTAGCGAATAATGACTAATAATGATAAACTTGCTTAGCCATGGTAGACCATTTAGTTACTGTCAAAGTAAAGATTGCTAGATCAATTACACTAATATCAGACGATAGACGTCGGTAATAGCTTGTGCTCTTTGATACGACAAAATTGGGCGAATTTACCGCTTTCTCAACTCAAAAGCTGAAGTTTCTTGGAGATGTTGTCGCAGGTATTGCGGCTATAACTACCGCTCTTCCGACCTCGACAATATTTCAGTAACGAAATTTGCATCCGCAGCTTTCGATGCTCATACAAGAAGGATTGTGGCGACTACTGTCCTTGTGTGTGTGTGGAGACTACTGTTCTTTTTAGGCAGCACCGGTTCCTTTCGGAACACCGTAAAGGGATGAAAAAATGTAAGGATCTTTTGGTAGCTTTAAAAAAAACGATATCGTGATCTTACGTGCGACCAGCATGAGTCTTCAAAGGCTATGAAGGGTTTTCTGGCGAAAGTATCTCTTTGTACTTAATTTAGATGCTAAAGCTGGCGTAAAATTCTGCTGGTTTCGATTTTCGGCTTGTATCATTTAGAAATAAAACATAGGTAAGATATTTGCATTCGCTCTTTCACTAAGCAAAGCTCCACGACAGCCTTGCTGCAAACAGTGGCTATGCAAGCGTATTTGCGCCGATATTTAAGCAGCGGAATTTAAGGCTATCGGGGTAGATTCAAAATTTGTTGACTAAATATACCCCGTTGCATCGTAAGACATGAATGCAAGCTCTTATTGCGCTTCCAAAAGAGTAAGACTTTGTCATCAAATTGCCAAATGAATTCATGATTTGGCGATTATCTCAAACAAAGCGATAGTTAGCTAATATCTCGTTTGGACAGAACTTTGTGTTCGAACTCGCATTATAGCCTATTTGAGCTCAGGCATCAATACGGAAAAGCATGCCTTTTAGGGCTGTCTTCTCAACTGTGAATTCTTCTTGAATATTAAAAGACGTGATAATCCAACTCTATTAATCTATATCCAAAATCACGTATCACTGGGCTAAACACAACTAGATACAAACACCTGGATAGCCTTTCATTTTGTTTATCAAAGGCAGCAGTAACCGATTATGAACCTAAACCAATCCGTGATTGACGAACTGTTAGTTTTTGGGTTGAGGGCCTGCTTTTAATTTGTCGGGTGTACCTGTTTAGCATATTGGCAAGAATTTTTGGCTTTGTCGACGAGAAGAACGACAAAAGATCCAGCGACCGCTAAGAGGACAGAGACGCATACAATGGTAGTGAAAAAAGAGCCGATTGTGGTCTATACGCGGGTCAAAATAGACCTATAAGCTGTCAATTACAAGTCAAGATCTCGTGAGAACCAAAGCAGAACACTACGCAATTTTATAGTTCTAATTAACCTAAAAAGCATCCAAAATACCGATTCACATGGCAAGTTATTTCTATATTAACTGTCTTGTGAAATGAAGAGAGAAATTAAGCAAAGGCTTGGAGAATTTACCTGTTCTAAGACATGAGCTCGCATGCGTGTGACAAAAAACAAAGGCTTTCGGCATTATGGTTATTTCATATTTAATTTACTAGATTAAAACGATCTATCTAATATAAGGCATAAGCGTGTCACCCCTTGAGAATCTTTCATCCCATCTTCTCAAATATTGGTATTGGGAATTCGAGAGAACATCGAATCAACTTTTTATAACTTATTTACATAGACGTCATCTAGTTCCCAGGGTGAGTGGGACACGCTAGAGCTGCGTTGAAGTCTTTAGACGGTGCGCCATGTACCTTACCGATTAAACCGGCTACTGTGCATGAAATTTGGACCTTAGGGAGTTCCTCTTTCCTGTTCAGTATATGACAGCTTCTTATACGGATGGAGTTCACTAAGAAAAGACCACGTCGTCTGGCCAAGCTACAAGTGTCAGGGTGATGCGATATCGCGCTCGGCGTCTATGTGGGTAGAACAATACTTCTTACCATAAAATGCAGGCTACCTGTGTATTTAAAAATGATTCGTCTCTTGTAGATGAAAACTTTCTCGGCACGCGAAAGGTACCTTTAAGGACTGAAAAGCACCTACCGCCACAGATACGGCATACGCCACTTGTTTGGATCAAAGAAAACTCATCTCTTCATTAATGCCTAAGCTTTTTCTCCTTCTAATTTGAACTTTGTCGATCCATCAATACCTCGTCGCTATTGGATTGCTTATGGCTGTTCTTATTTTCAGTTTCAGCTAATCCGATGATCTCTATTAATCGACCGATCATTTAAAACTTTACCTTTAAGCGAGAGCTAATCGAATACGATGTGTATGGTAGCGGGGATTATCTCATACGCAAGAAGATCCCACGCGTAAGGACATGATACGTGACGCGTGACTGCGCAGCTGATTGAGCCGATCACATTGTACCCAACGATTATGCCTTAGCAATATTCACGTAGCAGATCAAATTTGACCTGAGCACCATTTACTACTAAATTTATGATCTTGTCAGGGCCCGGTATTGGTTAATCATAGCGTTTGAAGTACTTCACTGTGTACTTCTTTCACTGTCGAGCATCGATAAGCCTATAAACTACGGCAAAGTCGTCTGGATTTTGTAAGTTTTAGCTTTGAAGTAATCAGAAAAGTAGTTGATCTTCCAATTTTTCCGGTTTAGGTCGATCACCCCGATCAAACAAAATAACTGTATCCGGTAATTATTCCACTGATCGATTCTTTTGGTTCATATATACATTAAGCCAAAAGCAGACCATCCAAGAACCATCGTTCTCCTTCTGCATCTTATGGACACAGTCATTGATCTCGAATTTTCTACGACTTTCGCGCAGTCGTCTCCTGACAACTGTTCTCTTAAAGCGACTCGCCCACCTTGAGCCTGATCCGTTCGGGTGTTGGCGACACTGCTGTAAGTGGAGCTGTATTCAAGACGATATTATGAGGCTAGCCTTATATTGCATATTTAAAGCATTGCTATACATAATTATGCAGAAAATCGCGCATCAGTAGACAAACGTTAGTGCCAAAGGTTTGGCTAATATAATATCAGGACTTGCTTTTACTTAATCAAAAATCAAGGAGTATTTACTCCTATCCCGTTACAAAATTCTTCTTTGCTCGATGTTTACTCATGTGATTTACTTGTCACAGAACGGTGCCATCGATCAATTTAATGCGAAGATAAATGCACCTACATATTTATTTGCCAGCTTTTACATAAAAACCAGGCCAAATATTATCGAGCTAAGCACCATAAATCGACCGGCAGTAATCTTAGCAAATAGACCGTCCATGCTACAGAGTCTTAGTTGTGTAGAAGAACCGAATCACGACCAATATAAGACGGCGCATATTGGGTCTCTTCGGTGAGGGCGTAGACTGAAATATCAAAGTAAAATTCCACCGGGAGCGAAGCCGTCTACTACAGGATCTGTCTGCAGTAATAGCGAAGCAGTGGCATTTGATGGTAATATACGCACTTATTAGTCTAGTAATCAACGTAGCGATACTAAATTACACACGTTTGTAAATAACCCCCCACCCCCCCAAAAAATATGGTATGTATAGTCAAATTAAAAACTAAATAGCGGTAGTTATCTTGTAATCCTAGATTTTTTAAATTAATGCCAAAGTAACCAGTACGTGCGACTCTTTTACTTAATGTCAAGTTTATTATTTGTGACACTTTAAAAAGTCAATTAGACAACCACAACAACACTATATTGCTGCATGTTGTCTTGATGTACTGTTTAAAGTAAAACTTAGAAAAGGTTCTGCCGAGAAATATGATACACGATTAGTCCAAGAGCTTTGTCAAATCGGAGTGGGAGTGGGATATTTTCACTAGCCTTCTGTGACGACATATCCTAGCCTAAGGTGTTGGAAGCCGAGCCGCCAGCTTCTGTGCTAGCATTGACTTCAAGACAGTATTCGACATGGGCACACACCAAATTCGGTATTGCATTTACTGTACAGCACATGTCAGTCCACCCTTGTATCTAATCCGCCCAGATGGCACGGTGCGGAGGTAGCTTGAAGGTTTCTAGAGCGGCAAATGTTGCTGCAGTATGTCGCTCGCTCGTTTCTGCGATGTGAATTCAGAGACCGCCTCTCCCTCTGTTGTTTTTATAAAGCATAAACTGATGTTTTTCATACTTGCAATTCTTCCATTGTTGAGTAACTTTATTTAGCTTACAGCCATACGGGCATAAAAACCTATTTTGTAGCATGCGTCGTAACATGGCTCAATCATACAAAACAGCGCGTGGGACAGGCTTCGGCACCGACAATCAAACCACCACCTCCGTGCAGACACCATCTTCAGCAACCAAAGCTCGTCAGTTTCGAGAGAGACACGCCAGCAGTAGCATGAGCGGCGTCGCCGAGCGGCACGACCAGCGCACGAGCAGTGA
This sequence comes from Plasmopara muralis, assembly GCA_003676415.1. Taxonomy (NCBI): domain Eukaryota; phylum Oomycota; class Peronosporomycetes; order Peronosporales; family Peronosporaceae; genus Plasmopara; species Plasmopara muralis. The sequence goes on along the minus strand of RCHQ01000046.1, from coordinate 63,294 downwards.
GACGGAGATCGATTGCGATGAACTGCAGCCCATGGTGGAGGAAGAGGAGGCAACCGCGGGTTGGCGAAGACTGCTCAACTTCCCGCCACAGCCGTTGCTTGCACCTGTGTCTCCCACTTTTTCATTGAACGATCTTGCACAGAAGAAAGCGTCGGACGAAGCAAGCGAAAACGCTCCAACAACGCTCGCGGGCCACGTCATGATGAAAATGGCAGCGCGCATGTCCTTGCATCACGAGAGTCGCCTACTCCAGCACATTACTCGCTCTATTCGCAATCGAGGAGCAAACAAGGTGCGTTGGAATACAATCGTTTGTAACTGTGAGGCGTTAGTACGGTGACTGATGGGTGGACCATGCCGATTTTAATTGCAGGACGAGGAGAGGAGGCCCAGTTTTATGCTCGAAATGGACCCTGATCTCAGTACACAGACAAAACCTAGGAAGTCTGTACGACGTTCTATTGCAGAGCTTCGTAATTCGAACGATAATGGTATTGACCGGCGGCAGTTAGACCCCGACGCCGCCGCGTACCCCGAGACAGCAGGTCGACCCGCATTTGCCGTCAGTGCTGGGGGTGTCGCGTCATCCTTGTCAAGTGCTAGTACCTGTACGAGTACAATACCTCCGATGCCGCCACTTGTGTTTTCGCCGACAAGACGAAATGCGCAGAAACATGCTCGCAGTATGACGCTTGAGCAGTATGCCAAGTGGCAATACACGGGGCTGCGTCCTGGTCTCTCGGTGCGAGTAGTACGGTGCGAGACTGTGAGCTCGATGCCTGCTGTCGTAGAGTATGTACTACACGTTGTAGACCTCCATACTCGTGTGTTTTGGATTACAAAGAAACGGTTTAGCGACTTTTACTACCTCCGACGCAAAATCCGTGGCATGATTCGTCGCGCACCCGAGACTGCCGACGACGAGAAGGATTATTTACGCTTTTTGCTTGACCTGCCATTTCCTCGGCGACGATTTCGACCAGCTAGCACTGCAGGAGGAAACCGTGGGTTGGACGAAATTGAGGTCTTTTTACGAAATTTGGCAGCATTAGAACCCACTTCGAAGCTGCAACGTAGTATTTTAGTGGAATTGCAGCTCGAGATGTGCTCTGCTGAGTTTGTGTCGTCGTTGGAAAAGATTGATACGACTGGTGAACCCATTGAGCCCAAGTGGCTACATTACGATTTGTTTCGCCGCCTCAACTGCGAAGGTGCTGTGGAAGGCAGTACGTGCTATAAGTTTCTACACGCCTTTCGAAATCGCGTTACCACGATCGAAGCTGCCGTGTCTCCGGGATGCAGTGGGTTTGAAGATATTGCACTTGCAGCAGCGGCAGTAAAGGATCTGCGCACCACGATCACAAGTATTGAAAAGTACATTTTAGAAAAGTTGGATTCACAGTACGTCGATACGTTGTCGCTGTCGGATCAGAGCGTCAACGTTTTGTCTGTGCTGGACGATTGTGTGTTTCATGCAGTAGAAGACACTGTATTAGTTCCGCTTGAGAAACAAGTGGATTTTCTTGTGAGTACGACAGTGGATAAGGAGGCCGAGAAACGACTAGCGCAAAACATTAATCGTTTAAAGTGTAGGTCTCAGATTGACAGCGGCATCCCAGAGCATTTGCAGTCCGACGAAGACTGGGGACTGTCATGCCACCACCTTAGTATGATTGATGAGCGAACGCTTCCTACGGACAAGATTCAAGAGCTTTTACGTGCTGCGCTTGAAATTTTCAAGAGCTGTGGTGAGAAAAATTTAGAATGGCGAGAAAACTCGGCTTTGGCTGCAGATGACTACCTCCCCATCCACATTTATGTTGTTGTGAAGAGCGGGCTGAAGCGACCACTGGCCACGAAGGAGCTTTTAGGTGCCATGATACACCCGTCTCTTATGCTGGGGGAGGTGGGCTACTTTCTCACCATGTTTGAAGTCGCGCTCAAGTACATTGCCGACATGTAAATCAAGACAAGCCAACTTAGCCGAGCTAAGAATCAATTTTGAGCGACAACGAGCTCGCATCCGAGTGTAAGTAAAAGTATAATAGGGCATTGGCATGACAATTAAAGAAGCCACAAGTATATTTTAACGTCGTGCATGTTAAATTTAAGCACCTGATAGAATTTCCAATTACGTATTATACACATGTATCGTCAATGTTGTCTCCACCGATTTTTAGTCTTGTTTGTAATAAGTGAGCTCGTCGCTCGTTACATCAAATCTTATCAAAAGTATCATTGACGAAACGAATTGCGAGACATGTTTATAAAAGAAGATATTACCAGATTTGCTCAAGACATGCTCGCTTTTCGCAGCCCTAACGCGTAATCAAAGCGCGCGGAGCAGCACTCATCTCGCAGCAGATACGTAGGACCGACAGAAACTGCATGGATCGAAACCTACCGTACTCGAGTTGTTTTAAAAAGACGCGATGTCGATTTGAGTTTACTTGCACTTTTTTACTTATTAAATCAACATGAGGGCACTAAATTACGACATCAATAGTTGCGCATGAGCAGCTAATTTATTAAATGGAATTTCACTAATTACTAGCCGCGTGTTCACGCTAAAATTATCAAAATAGAGTTTAAAGTGGTGGAGACGACGTTCGAGAGTGAGAGGGCAACATTCTTGCTAACACACACCGAGCATACAAGCCCACTGCAGCGTCACATTCGAGCACGTTACAGACGGCGCCCCTGAGGGACCAATCGATATTAGACATTAATGCACTTGGCTTCGCTGGTAGGGCAAAAAAACGTAATCGGTCTACGCAGATGCAATAAGCCCCGTATATAAAAAAATCATACGCTCGGATTTCAAAAACGCGACCAGAATACACTTTCCAAAACATAAAGCAAATGTTCGTACCCTTCTTCGTACCTAAGAGGATTTGTATACGTACGACCAGTACGTACAAAATAGTATTCTGAACTCATGCAAAATTCTGGTAGTGATTAAAAGCCAATAAAGTTCTGCTTAAACTCGTTTTGGTCAATTATTGTAAGCCAATGACTTGTGCTGCTCAACTTTCAAAGACAAATATTAGAGTTTCTTTGAATAATTGCAACGTGTACAGCCTACAAATGTGCGTTGCTACATGGTCGAGCTTTAAAATAGGTTCAGAAGAAAGTTACATAGTCTGCAGTAGTCCAGCTCCACGCTGTCAAACTTGTGAGAGGTCTCTCCAAAACGGCTAAGCTGGCCATACTTGTCTAAAATCAAACGTCTGGTGATAGGCTTAAATTCTATCACCTCAGTATTTTAGGAAGCTCCTTGCAACATGTGATCATTGTGATTGGAACATTCGTCCGAAAATAGTTCTTCCGTTGACAGGAAATTAGTGCATTACATGGTTCAAAGACCACTGCTCATGCGTATTAATTTGGACCGCCGACAAATCGATCGGAAACATAAGAATTGTATTAGGCCTTTGGTATTAAGACAGATTCGAACTCTTGAATTCGAACAATTAGCGATGTGCGACTCATGCTGGTTCTTGTATAAAATTAAGGTCAGATACCTAGACTCAAGCTTTTTTAAAGCAAAAAGCTTTGGAAGTATTTGTAGTCATAAAGCCTGTAAGAATGATCCACATTTATACTGATCGGGATAAAGCATACAAAAAGGCCTTGGCATCTTTGCTTGCGCTTGAGGAGATGTAGCACTTGACTGCACATGGGACCAATGCGATCAAAGCATGTCTGATGGCATTCTGTGACAACGATCCGTCAAAGCTGTGCTGATACTTGATTACGGAGTCGCCTGCGGCTAAGACGTCAAATTCTTTAATTTCTACATTCAAGATTTCGGAGCCTACACGCAAGGTCTAAACTTCTTTAAGACTGTTGGTAGCTATCCGCTCCATTTCCAAAAATGGGCTTCGCACCGCTAATTACATTATGGAACCTGCCCGTATGACTATCACACCCGCTACTTGCATTTACACTTGTTGGTTGTGATCGATCGTCCATTCTACTTACTCATCCTCGGCCAGCTTGTACTGGATTCTGTGGCCCTGTTCCGAGTCAAGCGTCTAATCACTTATGCCACATGATCGACGATATCAATTCTCAATCATGTTCGTATCATCAGGTGATTCGTCGCTCGACCCGAAAAACCCAATAAAATACAAATTATGGCGGCTAAGCACTCAAACCACGGGGTCGGTCTCGTAATAAAAACGTCCCGGTGGGCTCTGTTGCTTGAGTGGTCAGTTGCTCTACCCGACATCGAACGTCACCCGCATATATTCTAAACAAGATAGCCGAAGAGCTGTAATATGGACGAATAATCACGCCTAGAAAGAGGACTGCCTTGCCAATCACCACCCAAGATTGGATGAGTGACAGTTGGGATGCCTGGACGCCTCAATGACCGAACGAGCCCCAATGTGTAATGGGGAGTACGTAACATAACCTCAAAAATGACTTATGTAGCTACTAGCTTACTAAGCTTAGGCCTAGCGTGTAGGTTCCACTAGCTCATGTCTCGGCTACTGAAGCGGGCACCTGAATGTCATATGGCTTTGGGTGAAGCAACAAAATGGGGCTTCAGTCGATCCGAAATTTGGTGAGCAACCACGCGAGAGGTATTAGCGTGCAATGCCTATGTTGAAGCTGCGTGTAGTGGGATTACTCAAGCCCAGTGACTGTCACACCGGATGGCTCTACCATATTGCAAGACATATTTTATATGCGCCAAAAGGAAAGAAATTCTCACCACGAAGGTGATAGCACATGAGCAGTATAGCCATGGTCGAATAGGACCACATCATTAACGTACTATGAAGGTAGTAGATACATAGAAAGCAGCTCTACCAGCCAGCATAGATAGGGATAGGCTAATCAATCATTTCTCATCGATTTGTTCGGTCATAATGAATTGGAGGTGAAAAGGAGGTGGACCAATGAGACGCAAGCCAGCATATGGATTTTCATCAAAGATTAATCTGAGATTATGCACACTATCTGCGGCGCCAAATTTTAGGCAATCGAAGTTCCACGGCCAGCAAATCATATAGTACAATGCAGGAAAACGGCAACAATTATTCAGCACGGGCCAAAAAGGGGGAATTAGTATTATCAGCTAGATTTCAGGAAGTTCCAAAGGTTAGCTAATCTTAGCCTTTTTGAGCATACGCCCATGTAATATATATGTGGAAGGCATCAGAGGCACTCCACGAAGGTATACGCACCGACGTCTTTGAAACCTTTCAGAATATATTTAAGCTTCACTTGTAGCAACGGCCGTCTAGGATGCTAAAGATAAAGTTTCAAATGTGATCAACATAATTTCGAAGGTGGATAATACATGATTTCTAATTGCGTGTGGCAAAAGTTTTCAAAATAGTAACTTGGTTCACAAGACACTACGGATGAGGTTGATACGTACGTGATTCTACACAACAGGGCTTTAATTAGTCAGCTACTCCACCATTGTGTTGAAGGCTTCTTTAAATGAAAATTGAGTATTCATACGCTTGTCATTCGTGCGAGATACATCTGATATTTGCACGAAGATATAGTAATACGATCTCGAAACCTTCTTAAACAGGAAGCTTAAGCCCCTCTAGTAGAAGTGGCTACCGAAGATGCTAGAGAAGTTAGATGTGACCTTTGAAATGTGAGTGACATTACTCCACACGTAGACAATACGGACTTATCAATTGTGAGTGAAAAAGTTTTTTATCGGGTAGCAAAGTCTACAAGAAAAAGTGGATGGCATAATTACGCACAATCCCACAAACCTTTGCTTTTTGCGAGCGGATAAAAAATAATGCACATCACATTGCGGGGCTTAACTTCCAAGAAGATCCTCACGATTTTTGAGATACTAGATGTAACGTTTATAATATGAGTAGCAATGCTTTACAAGAAGACATCATCGAGTAAGCAAATGTGAGTACCAACATCTTGCAAGCAGGTCTGCAAGAAAAAAGTGGGTAGCATGATTACACAGGTGAGTAACACAGCCCCACCAGCCATGGGCATCAAACATTTGCGATCGAATCAAAAAATTTGCATGACACTTTGCTGAGCTTAAATTAATAAAAGATACCAAGGATCTGGTATATCTTTATTAAAAGAAATGATCAGATGTGGTTCACCATCAACCTCCCGGCTAAGGGGTGTTGTAGGACACTAATTTTATACCAGGTATAAAGTGCTATATCACAAGGTACAGGCCGCCAATACTGGACCGATGCTGATTTGAAGTCTTTCATGCGGTTTTGATCGCAGACTAATATGCTGGCAAATTTTTCAACAGTGACCGCAGTTGTATCGCTCTAAATTGTATAACTTACTTGAAGGTAAGTCCAGTAGATTCAGCTTGAGTCGTTATTTCAAACGACGAAGACTATAAAGAGGATGTACTTTCCAAGGTACATGTATCTGATAAGCCGTCATTTGCGCAAAAAAAATATGGTTTCCACAGCTTATTGTAGCCCCACATGTACTAGTGAATGGTCAAGTATCAGAGGGTCGAGCTTGTAACTCATACAGTGCGTACTTTTCAGATCCTGCCAGCACTGGAAAATTGTTAGTAGGCCACAAGTCGCGACTTTTTCCGTATCTATTTAGAAGCTAAAGGCAAGGTAAGCTTAGTAGTGTTGATGTATACCAAAGCAAGATGATGCAATTGGCACCTGTTCCAGCCTGTAAGGCTGGTTGAAGTATGACTGTATTCAAATACGGTGTTTTTCTTGGTGTCAATAAGATTCTGCGGCTTACTGCATAATTCTGGTAGACATTATTTTAGCTATTGAAAGACCGCTCGATCATGTCAGCCGCCAACTATATACGGATATATGGATTGGTGACCGTGCGCTCAAAGATACACTGTGTAGCATGTGCGCTGGGGTGCTACATTCGCGCACCATCATGTTCACGATTATCAAGCTTCCACTTAGGTTGATAAATTGTTGTCGCATTCATAGCTGTTTTATCTTTCTTCCCAAGCAATTAAAACACCCACAACTGGGTAGTCTTTGTCTTCCAAGTTAAACTATAAACATTTTCCTAGCGAAAATCATTTGTGACGTTGCAATAGGTTGGCTGAGCAGAGTTAGAGATGTAATCTAGTCCGCAACAGAGAAAAGGAGAAATTTATAGATCGTCACTATGATCGACAAGATATTGTTAGATTCTTAAGTCCTACCACTAAAATATGAGACTTTGTAATCCAAATAGGACGAGACACTAAATTATCTGTACATGCACGATCCTGAATGTCATGGGTCGGTCGGTGTACGTCATCGATGGCCTCAGAGGTTCAAAATTCTCCATAGGAAGTGGTGACTTGACTATCAGGAGACACCCCTGGAAGCAATCCCAAACGCGTGTACTTTGACTTGTGGGCGTTGCTGCTTTTCATAGAAAAAATATACAAGGTCGAAGCAGGATCGAAATTCTCTGCCTCTCCATAAATTCTGACGGCACTTCCATGTGTAGCGAATCGATGTGATGAGAGTTTTGTATGATCTCCACGATCCTTTTGCACAGTGAAGCGGTTTTTCTTACTAAACAGAACTCATAGGAGCCGCTGGACGGCTCTTCAACGAATGTCTAACGGCTGCAGTGGACTGCAATTTACAGTAACGGCAATTTTTATAGGAGCCACGGTGTTTTGGCCTCACTCTGGGTATGGCAGGAGTAACTCCATACTCTAGTTGAAAAAAATTTCTTCTGATACCTGTCTTGGCATTATGCCGAAGCCGCGGCATCTTGGAGGGAAATGTCTCCAGGTGGAAAAACTGCACTATAAGCTGACGGACATTAAGTGCTTCTTACAGACCCTGAAGCTTTTATCTCAGGATAGGTTTAAGATTTAGCTGTGGTGGTGCCTTCTGCAGGAGCACCTCAACATATTATCAAGCGGCATTTACTTGACGCTTCTTACGACTCCAAGAAAAATCCTTTTCTGAAATTTGATGTGGTGCTAAAAAACTCGCGCAAAGCCACTACTGAATCACTTTGGAACAGTGGTTCCCTCTAAGCTAAATGCCGCTCATCGAGACAAGGCGGGAAAAGCTTTCGAATAAACTCGCAACGCGCAAAGTAAAACAAGTGCACTGACTGGCGTCATGGCCTTCATCAATCCTACTTCTCTTCCACGTCGATCTGGTTGTACTAAAAGTGAGACAGGATGGTAACTTGCATTAGTACCGGTTGCGATCGAGTCATACAGCAACTTGCTTACTGGGTTCGTGGCTTCGACCACTCGATCTTTTTGAGAAAGGATCGAGGGCTGTCATTTCTTACCCCACCCTCTTTGCTATTTGGTAGCTGCATTAACACGAGGTTGTAACTTTACCCTCAACGCTTAAGTTCTTTATGGAATGGTCCTTCCATGGCTGCTGAGTCTGACGTTGGGTCTAACATCTCCAAGGCGCATTCTCGGGGGATGTTTTTTTTTCAATGCTGTTATTTATCTGGCGTCTTGCTGCAAATCCAGGCAGAAGTTTACAATGCAACACGCTTAAGGTCAAAGGTGCCGAAGCGGTGTAAATTCGTAGACGAGCGTTCCTCGCAGCGGTGGAGTGGGAGGCTGCTTTGGTATTCTTTGCAGAGTTTTCTAGAGTAAACGGTTTGAGGCTCGCCGCCCATAGACCAATTGCAACCTTTGCTTTTAACTAAGCCTTGGCATCTTTGTAAGACGGAGAAAATATTACCCGGAGTTAAATTGGTCATTTTTAAAACGACTTGCCGATCGATTGGCAGCTTTTTTGTTGAGTTTTTGGTCAGTTCTATGACTGAAATGACTTTTCACATAAAGGTCGAGGGCGATAGATACTTTTGTATTTCTCCTCTGTTACATGTAATTCAAGTTTTACTCCAGGAAGATGTACTTGAGCATTAATATAAGCCGAACTGTTATGTCCGAAGCTGGACTTTCGTAAGAAGGAACCTTAAACGCATGATAGCTTTTGTCACGATGGAAATCCTGACGATATTTATACTGGTGTGTGTACTTTGGGATCTTAGAAAATACCAGAGTCAATGTAGACTCTGCCTTGCCGACAGAGTTTAATTTTGTGCATATACAGAACAATAGGTAGGACGGAATTAGAATATTGCCAAAAAAATAGTCTTCAAAATTTGACGTCGCTTAGTTTCAGACTAGGGTCGCTTTTTGGAAGATCAGCAATCTTTTTGCAAGCCTTCTCTGTGCAAAGTGTTGTGTGACTACGTCACAAGAGCGAACATTGTTTATGTTGAAACAAAAAACTTGATGTGTATTGCTTAAAGGAAGAAACACAAGAAGAAATCGAAGCTACAGAGCATTCACATTCGGCTATAATGACTAGAGTTCGATGTGTACTTAAAAGGGCTTGGTCTTAGCCAATACACGCGGCTGTGACTCGATTGAAAATAAATTTCACATGGGCTGTGGCACAAAGTTTTGGTGCTAGACATCTAGGTTTAACGCTAAAAATTTGAAACTCGATAAGGTATGCACACCCCCTCCAGCAAAACTGCTGAGGCTGAATATTTATAAAAAGCGGGATTTCAGGCCTTTGACCTTCATTTATACTTAAATCGTAAGCGAGTCGCAGATCACTGTCTGGCTGACTTTAAGGACTAGTAATCAAATGAAATTTAAAAAAAATATGAAAGCTATATTTCCCAATATGAGCTGAATATTACCGAGATTATTGAAAGGTCTTGCTGGGCATACACCCGAATACTACTACCTAGCATGGTAATTCCAGCTTATATAGATTAATCAGTGGTCACTTATAATTAATATCCATTTATTCACTATATTTTATAACCGTTTAGTGCCTTTTTGATAGCCTTTTAAAGTATGTGATGCCTTTTTATTGATGCTCAAGCATCAGATGACTAATGCCACACAAAAAAGAAAGCCATGAATTACTTTGACACACACCGAATTTGTATGGCTCTTTTACACACTCACCAATCCAGACTTTGAATTTTCTTATGTCATACTGACCAAAACTCTCATTTGAAAATTTCTTCGTATCAGACATCATCATTGTTGATTGTATTGCATCTCAATAGCCCTCAAAATAAATTGTGCGAGCTAACAGCTCATTTCAAAACAAAAAAAAAAACAAGTTTATCCGGCTGCACTCAGTGCATTGTCAGGGTCTACCCAGTCCATATTCCCTAAGCCAAGCCGAGCTTACCGTATTGAAATATCACATCGCTATGCTGTTGGATGACAACTTGTTTGCTCGTAGAGCACACTCACGCCACGCTTGCCGGTCATTCTGAGCAAGACCCAAGTTTCGAAGTCAATTTCGACTTCTTAGCCTCGCTTTCAGAGGAATAAGTGCTCGAACAAACGAAATGTTGGTCAAGCTCGCAAGCCTGAGGCTCGTGAGTTTTTTATAACTCCTTGCTTAAATAGCGCTTGCTTGAGCAAAAGCGTACGTCGCACACTGACTCTCTCAAACAAACAAGGCTCTCACAGCTTATGCGCCTCTTATCGCTTTTTAAAAAAGACCGTGTGTCTAATAAGCCAACTTTAATAGAGTGCAGTGAAAAGAACAAATATTGCTTGATATTAATCGCTAACGACGGTTTTGTCAGCAATTAATTGATACCAAAACCTATACAAAGGAGAAATCGCGCCGGGATAATGACAGCTTTGAAAGCGTTTGACTCGCGTCACCCCATAGAGAAGTTGCTGTTCTCCTTGTACAAAAATGACATTGTCGCAGCTGACGGATAGGTCTTTCGAGGTTAAGCTTGCATAAAATCCAATGTCAACACTCCCGCGTTCAACTAGCCCAAGTCATATTTCGGCTGTAGTGAGAACACGTAGTATATCGAGTGTGTTCGAATAATTTAAGGCTTGTCTAGCGTATATGCTGAGTCTCTTCTGACTATAATTCTAAATGGCCTAACCTAGTAGAGACACATTACTCTTGTGTGTATGAAGCTAATTTTGTTGGTAATCCTTTTAGCATGTAAGAATATCAAATTCTCGATTTGAAATTTTGACGAGTTCTTTTTCTCATTTCGGTCTAAGGGCTCTTTTGAATATCTAGGCTCTTGAACATCTATCTCGTTAGCATCTTAAAGCGCTAATTCTCTTAGACACACAGTCTTTGAGTTGTCTATGCATTAGGGAAGGCTGATATTAGCAAGCTTTTCTCTATCAAACGAAGAGTCAAAATGTAGTGACGTTTACGGAACGCAAGTTATTAAGATTGGCGTGAGTCTGTTGAGGTATAAATAAACTTGCTTAGTGCAAACTTAGAACCAAGCTTTTGAAATACACTGCGCAACACGACATCAATGACGCAATCTACTAGCTCGGTCTGACTATGGGACTGTGGGAGGTCCCATGTAAATATGTTCATCTCTACGCAAGACACTTAAGAACTACACTTCCGAAAAGAGCTGTGAAACGGCGACTTCGCCACGAGACAATTAACACTAAAATTTATGCTGTCCACCGATACAATCAAGGAATATTACTGCCTTTTTACATGCTCAAAGCCGTAAAGCGTGTCATTTATCAAAACAAGTAAGCAAAGGCCTCAAATTTTGCGCTTTTTCGAATTCTTTCGCGGGCCGAGCACCGATCCATTTTCTTAGACTGCAAGCAGAGAAATGGCTCAGATATTAATGGTGCGACCACATTTGCCAAAGGCTTAACTCGCTTTCGCGCTTTGCACCTGCCAACTCATATGCAGATCCACTGAACAGCTTGACCTACTAATAGTATGTGCTCGCAAAGCCATACGACTTTTTTAGGCCGAGAAGAACACCAAGCAATTTATTGTCAAACTCACAATGCATCTTGTACTAATCTTTCCATCTTTGGTGACCCAAGAATTCATGTGATAAAAGTCCTTATCGAATACTGTAATGCAACAGCCCCCCGGCTTCCATCAAGAGCCGACAAAGCTTCACGCTTAGCAGCAACTTGTCCGAGTCGGTAATTTATCGCTTTGAAGGACCTTAAGCAGAGCAACACACTATACAAATCCCATGCAGATGAGGCTACCGATGTAACATGAGCATAGGGTTTAGTCTGTATGACGGGATGACGTGACAGCCAACGTATTCTGCTTTCTTGGCTTGTATTCTGCCTCAGGGTTGATCTTCACAAATGAAAGGCCGCCTAATTATTCTTTGCAAATGTATCTTAGTGCGTAATGACTCCTAACCTTTATTGGTCCGAATGGTGTAGAGTACAGTAGCCGAGCCCTGAACGTGACAAACGCATACTTCATCGCAGAAAGATCTTTGTCACGGATAAGATACACTAACCCGACCGCCAAATTCATAGCGCGGTCACTTAAATTTGCTTTTTCGGTGTTTCTTTCTAGATGTTCATTGCCAATAGCAAATCTTGATTGGGAAAAGGCAACCACAAACGGTCTTTTTAAATTCGGATTGGCCAAATATGGTGCTGCAACAGGCTTTACCTGACTTTGTCGAGCGTCTCATAGTTTCTATTTTTTAATCTGGTCTGTGTTCTTTTAAGCAAATTAGAGCAGTGGCCTATCCACTTCAATAGTACTTCTGGCTCAACGGAACTGGTCAGTCTGAGCCTCAGCAAATTTTGCCCTAACGCCATTACTTATTATAGAGCTATCAAAAGGGTGATACTTATGTGCACCAAAGATGCTTTTACCTACATTAGCACAAAGCTTGACCGTTTGTATGCCCTTGAGTACTGCTAGCGAGTGCTCAATGTTGTTTTTGCATAAGTCTTCCTGTACAATGCAGGTATTTATATTTATTAATCAAAATGGTGAAATTGGTAAACACATTACACTTAGGATGTAAAGCTAAGCAACCAAAAATAAATCCTACTTTGAGTCAGTGTATACTCCTTGTGGGCTCTCAGATGTCATGCGATCAAACAATTGAAGGTATCAGATGCGTTTAAGAACCCTTCATTTACTCCTACAGCTTGTTTCTTGGACTGCTGATCGCGATCATCAGTATGTCACTGTCCAACGCGTCACTCGCCTCTTCTCTTTGATGAACACGAATCTTGGCGGGGAGTAAAGAATCATCCTTTTACAGCCAATACCACCTCGTTTGAAGGATAAAATGCGCCAAAGACGCCATATGGATAATATTATATTATATTAATTCCAGCACTCCTGAACAGCACCATTCATTTGTGATAAAGATTAGTCTCCCCTTAAAGTCAACTGATTACTACCTCGGCTACGTTGTCGGCTTTTTTAGCGATTGCAAGTACTGCTAGAAGCATCTTGTCCAGCTCAAGCAAGGCAAACGGAGGCTCATCATTTTTGAACCGCTGTGGATTACGTACATATCGTTAGACCCATCAAAAATGAGCGCTCTTGCCCTTGTCTATTTAAGCCTTCATTGTAACACCTAGTACGGCTTACGTCTCCGTACAGTCTCAACGGTCTCGGAAAGACTCATCGCACCGACACGATTGTGCGTTAAAATATATTGACGTTCAGTTGAGAGCCTCTTTCATCCGATTCAGATTAGCGAAACATGTGCTGCTTTATGCGCCTCAGATCGGCAGCGCCTCACACACATTGACCGTTCTCTTTACTGTGTCGTGCCTGACATACAGCGAATACTGTTCAAGTTCTACCTAGTGGGTTGTGTAACACTCCACGTGCAGTCGAGGCTGTGTCCTGGACGTCTTCAACTACAGCTAGCCATAACTCGCAATATAAGCAGCAAAACGTTTCTTGCTAGCGTTGCTTGGTGAATAACGTGCCACTGCACATGCATTGAAAGCGCACGTTATCCACTGAGCAGCGCTCGTACCACCCCACGCACAGAAATAGGGTCTCATCAACAATGGTTTGGCATGACGCCAGGCAAACAATCCTGTCATGCGACTAATCCTGTGTCGTGCAAGCATCGTTGAATATTTCGAGCTCTTGTACTCGAAATCATCATTATCCATCTCTTTCGATTCAATGTCTAACGCATTGACCGATTCGGTTCACTATAGCGCTTCAGCTCCCGCCACTCTTGGCTTAGCAACTAGAACGAAGTCACTGTCTCTAAGTGTGAAGTCGTACGACTTTTATTGCGTCGCGCACTATTTGGTCCGTATGACCTCCTCTCGAGCTTGTAGTGGCTGGAGTGCCACGATTACTGAAATTATTGAAGATCAAAGACCATTAACCATCCGCTTTGCATTTAGTGAAGCTTTTGTAGGTCATAGAATTTCCTTTGCTAGCAATGTTTAGTTGAAGTGCTCATAAAGGCGTCAAGCATAAGCGTCTCAAGCTTCGAAGAGTAGAAAGACAGTCCATTGAGTACTAAAGTCTTTCAAGGTCAGCAGATTATGCTTGCAAGCACAAAATGTATCAAAGAACACAAAGCTCGTTGAGACTATTTCGCGTTGTCCTTCTCTTTTCCCAAGGGCGTGAAAGAACGAAGTGTTTCCCATCCGATCATTCGGCGCCTATTCAGCGCTTCCTTTTATCGCGGCAAACTAGACAAAAGGTTGAACATGAATATATTGGCTCATTGAAGCTTGGCGCAGGGTATACTTCAGCCGCAAATGCCAGGTATCATCATAGATAAACCATTTACGAGTGAGTTTATGCTGGTCAGCAGCTTGGAGGTCTACTTCCTCCCGTTTGGTTCAGTCAGCTCGGTGAACTCGGGCTCTGTATCTCCCTCTTCCCTTGGCACATAAAGCTAAACTTGGCTAATATCATCAAGAGATCATCAAAATGTCGTCGGTTTTACAGAAAGAACTCTCATACGGCCGCGGTAACACGCAGATCATCTCTAAAGACAGTAACTGCCACCTGCTTTGGCAAAATATACATCGCCGTCCGAGCTAACAAAGATCGTATTCTTTGGACGAAATTAGTAAATTCTTCCTTGTCTAACAAGTATGTAATACGCATAGGTGGGTGGACAAAAGAATTGCGTCGGCTGACTCTCTAGTCTACTTTATGTGAAGAGCATCGCCATAATAATGGTAGTGCCCAAGAAGTCCCAATTGCGCGCTCTACCCGGGAGATCGAGATGGACACAGCCACTCTCGTGTGCTCCGTCCGCAACAATGCAGCCGAGATTGCTATATTGACGCCTCTGATCAAGAGCAAAATATTATCTATTCCGATTGTTTCATAATATCCACGCTCACTTCGGCTTGGGTGAGGAATCAGTCTTAGGCGCCATTGACGTCGTCGACAACCTCGTCATATCGCTTTAGGATTGCGATTTCGAGACAAAAATATGCCTACTAACTGCGTCGGGTCCGAGTTCGATCAAATGCTACAAAAAGACAAGTAAGATTATCAAAGTAACTAGCCTGTCTTTTGAACATTGAGGTGAATGAGCTTAATGTTTCATAATAACAAAGATTAAGTCTCAACGACACAGGTGTCGATTAACTGCAAGCGCTACCAGGTGCGGCGGGGGTACTGCTTAGAGGAAGCGCGACATAATTACGCTACCTTTCGCTCTATGCTTAGAGCATGTACGAGTTACAGATCGCCATCTACGTGCCTTCGAGATTCTTAAGCTAGACATCATTTCGTTTCTATTGATAGAAACCGCTTTTGCGTCATAAGCTGGCGTCTTTAAGAAACCGTGGCTTTTATTTGGTATCATTAAATTTGCATATTGGTCACGCGTACTATATTAAACGCGAGTTAATATGAGGCGTCTATCTAAAATACGGGTAAGATTTGTATCTCTAATCTGAGTAAATACATTTTTTGGTGTTTAGCCATGCATCACACTGCTTTATGCCACAAAAGCCGGCATTTGAGGCTTAATCAACGAAGTCCGAGTAGCCTGCAGCTCGAAGCACCAAGTCAAGTATATCAACGGAATCCTTTAATAAGATTAAACATGCAATGCGCTCACCAAAGCCACACATTCAGAGAACCGTGTTCCACACGCGGTGTGCGCGACCAGTGAATTCCGACTCCGTGCCCGTTCTCGGATCAAGCATTTGTACCTGTTAAGCCGAAACTCGTAAGCAATGATCTCGGTGAAATGCAACAGTTCGATATGCAGTATGTAAATCTGCCGAACGGGATGCTTGACATTGCCGAGATGCTGGTCGTCATAAACAAAAGTATCCACGACGTCGGGGCATCTTCTTGAAATAGGGCGTCAAACTTGAAGTAGAATTTAACACGGTCATACAACCACACTAATTAATGTGCCCGTAATAGGATTTAAACTTGTAATGTCTTGAGTGCACCGCTGATGGTTTGTCGCAAAGTTTGGTCGTGAAAACATTTTCGATGGCTGAATACCGTGGACGATGCTTTAAGTCGGAAACGTCAGATGAATTAGGCGGTGCATGTTAGTGTACGTAATATTGAGCCTTGATTTTACGGATATCCTCTCAAATCTGATACGCTAGACATCTAATGTTTAAAATCACACACGGTATTGAGGATCGATTTCTACAAAGATCTTCTCGAATCTGATAATAATTTTACACAGCGATCTGCGATCATGAGGGGTCGCAATCGCTGAAGAAGGATGGATCCGGCCGAGCTGAGGCCCGTGCTGGACCGTGTAGAACAGGGCCGTCGCTATGGACTGGACTGTGGTGACAGCATTGGCTTTAATGCTGGATCTTGGACACCTGGGCGCGAGCATGTGCGTCAGCTATTCGTGCGCAATGTGTCCCAGCGCACTGTGAAGTTCAAATATGAACTGCCACGCACAAAGTATTTTAGCATGAACTTTCCCACTCTCATCACACTTAGTCCTGGTATGTTTACGACGCTAAACGTGACCTTTCGACCCGTGAAGCTTGAAGATTACGATGACTTTGTGGGCTTTCATGTGCACGTGATTGAAGGCGGCGTCGCTGCAGTCTCGGGACGATTTTTGGTGCCAGTAAAGGCACGAATCGCGGCTCTTAAAGTTGATCTACCTCACGGTGTGGACTTTGGCTTCTGTCCGACCAAAGAGATTACACTCCAGAGTTTCATTCTGCACAATTGTGGACAAATTGACGCTTTGTTTGATTGGACACTGCCAGCAGCAAAGGAACATGGCAGTCCTTTTGCAATCGAGCCAGAGTCTGGACGCGTCAAGGCGGGAGAGCGCATTGAATTAATCGCAAAATTTTACTCTACAGTCGCATCTGTCTACGTCATCACCACTTCGTGTACTATCAAGGTAAATGAAGAGTAAATTTTGTCTTTTCAACCAAGTTAGAGAAAAACTTACGATTTTAAATCTGCTACAGCCCGATGCCATAGAGTCGATTGAACCATCGCATACACTTACAGAGACAATGAAGATTAGTAGCATAAGCAAGTTTACCCACGTGTCGGCCTCAGAAACGGAGCTCAACTTTGGTGAAGTCTTGGTTGGTGCTTCTACCTCGAGCCGTGCTCCGACAGAAAAGGTTTTTGTCTTGCGCAACCGCTCGCTGGTGCGCGCTAGCTTTAACATACAAGAACTTGAGAGAGATCATGACGCCACGTTCAATTTTACTCCCTTGACTGGTGTGGTGGACGCTGAATCTTCACTTACAATCAGGGTGCGCTACACTCCGCTGAGTGCTGGAACCTTTACGTGTGACCACTTTGATATTGTGACACCTGGTGGGAATCGTGTCCGTATTACGTGCAAAGGACGAGCAATTGGTCCGACACTAAGCATCTGGCGAAAGACTTTAGAGTCAAATTTCTTGCCTACAACATCAGTGAACTTTCAAGACTTTGCTGTGGGTGGAAAAGCGGTTTCACGTGTGCTTACGTTGCGAAATGAGTCACCTGTCGACCTTTCGTTTCAGTTTGATTGCCAATCACAAGGTGTGTTTTGCTTTAACCAAAACGCAGGCACCATCCCGCCTTTCTTGGATCTAAACGTTACGATTTCGTTTTCACCGCTATACCCTGGCAACTTTTACAGACGCTTTTTTATCTTAATACACAACCAAAGTCCACGATTTGTAGACGTGCTCGGGACTGGATATGACGAAAGAATACGTCCTTCTCCGTTTCAGCAAGCTCACATTAATGCGTACCGTCTTCGTGCTGCAGCTGGTCTTGCACGCCTGTCACCGGATGAGCTAGAAACATATCACAGGAAAAATGGTGATGCAATGTTCTTGAAAGGTGCACTACAACACATCCAAGCTGAGGACGATAGAAGTCGTAATGATACGGACTCATCGGTATCTCAGCTATTCTCACTCAGTCACATTCTTACTCGAAGTGGCGAAGCTTCGCTGGCCGACGTCAAAGTTTGTAGTGAATATTTTATCAACATAGAGGACGAAACAAACCCGGTGCTGGTACAGGGTGCCATCGTGGACTTTGGCAGCTGCAGTCTTGTAAAGCTTGCCTCGAAAAAAGTGCTTTTTGTGACAAACAACACGCACAGCAAAGTCACGTGCACGTGGCAAGGAGCAGTGGCAACAGGAATCTTTGATGCTTCCGTTTTTCAAGTTTTTCCAGCCAGTAGTGACATCGCAGCTGGTGCAACGATCGAGTTTCGCGTGGCGTTTCAACCAACGCGAGTCAACACGTACTACTTTGCGGAATTAGAGGCATCTGTCTCGTTTAAATCCAACCGCACGTTTCGACTTGTCAATGTCGATACATTTACGCCACCTTGGTGCTTAGTAGCCAAGACGTGCGGCAACACATTCGCGCCTTTTACACAACAGTTTCTTTCCAGAATAAACTACAATCTGATAAAGAAGAAGGTCTACTTTCCACCTTGTTATCTCGGTGATAGTGTGTTCCAGACAGTGATGATGGAGAATACGAGCGACACACCGGCAATCTTTAAATTTAACGAGGACCCAAGTGGAGTGTTTTCATGCAAGCCACTTTGCGGCTACATTGAAGCAAAGTCGTTCCACCTTGTGATGATACGCTTCACGCCTCGCAGCGTCCAAAATTACGCTTGCTTGTTGAATTGTGTGGTCAATAATCAGCAAAATGAGCCCGAAATGCTAGAGCTGAGCGCCATTTGTGCTTTACCGCAACTGAGTTTCCAGGACATTGAAGCTGGTCAAGTGTTGCCGTTTAAGGCCAAAGTCTATATCAAATCAACTTCGATTGGTCTTCAGTCTATCAGACAGATTGAGTTGATGAACACGTCGCGTGTTCCACTTGTGTACCGTTGCGAACTCCCTTCAATGTACCACCATGTCTTTCACGTCAAACCCAAGCTTGGCAGACTTAATGGAAGAGAATCAACTTTTATCGAGTGCACCTTTACTCCCGACGAAATTCGTGAGTATGTCTGTCGAATGCTAGTGGCTGCAAAATCGATCAGTATTCCTTTGCAGGAGTGTAAAAGCTTCAAGTCGAAGCTTCCCGTACTTCAGGAGCTTACAATAAGAGTCCAATCAAAGGGTACGACCGGCGCAATCTTGTTTCAGCCCCAAACGTTAAGATTCGAGACGATTCTCGTCTACTCGAGCTCAAGACAAAGCTTCTTCATCGAGAACACGGCTGATTGCGATCTCACGTACTCATTACAGCAAACGGTGGTAGCTGAGACTACAAATATACGTCAGAGCGATGGAAACGATGCGGTCATGCACGAGGAAAATAGGAAGATGTCTCGTCCTGCTAGCAGCTTAGTGTTCTCGCAAGCGGAAGGTTGTATTCCAGCACAGTCTCGAAAAAAGATCACGGCAACATTCTCTTCGTCATCACCAGGGCTATATACATTTAAGATCTCGTGCGTTGTTGGCAATCAAACAGCAGGCTCTCCTTATGATTCGTGGGAGCTTTACAAACTAACGCAAGCTTCATGCATGATTCAAGCGGAGGCATCGTTCCCATCGCTAAATATCCAAGACTTGCGCGTGCCTGGCTTGTCCACACAGCTTGCGTGGCAGCAATTTCAATGCAATGCGATCAATGAGTATCTTGCAGCTCCTTTGACAAAAAAGGACTTGAGTGTTGGCACGACTAGAGTCAATAAGGAGTCAAATTATCCGGATGTCGACGAGTTTGAAGATGAGGCTTCAATCAAGCGATTTCCGCTTTTGTTCTCTCCTGCTCCTTTGGGAAGCCGTACAGAGCAGGTTTTTATAAAGCTCATGAATCCTGGAAGTCTCGTTGTACAATATCGTTTGCGTTTACCGAATGAAGGCACTGTAGAGATCGAGCATTGGGCTGAGACTGGAGCTCCATCAGCAGCAGATGTACGATTGAACACGATCATTGATAGTAAAGTGTTTCGATTCTCTCCTCGTCAAGCGAAATTGCTGCCACGTCAAAGCATTCTCTTGACTCTTTCGTACTCGTATATTTCGACAGCTTTTGATGGAAAACACAGTCTTCCGCTGGTCTTAGAAGTCGACAAAGGCAAGACCATGGTGCTGGAGCTGCGAGGCCAAACGCTAACTCAGAACCACCCCAAACTGTTCTTGCCGACACAAGTGTTTCATCTTTCTCCAGTCACAATTGGCGAATTTCGACAAACCTTTTCACGCCGAGACGATTCGGATAAAGCGGTCCAATTTGATCCAAAGCGACCACCAATGCAGCAAATTGAAGTGTTTAATCGTGGCGAAAGCGCAATGCGTCTTGAAATTGGCAGTGCTTCGTTTAGTCGCATCAATTCTGCCAACTATGGCTACCGCGTGCTTGCTTGTGGTAGCAACGCAAAAATTGTTCCGGCCAAAAGCTCGACATTTCTCAATCTGGAGTTCAACCCGATCAAAGTGGGCACGATAGAAGCTCCATTGTTGTTAAAGGCCCACGGATTAATGGGTAAGGGGTACAATGAGATAGCTGAGATCACGATCGTGGCAACCGGGTACGATCCCAGAGAGTATACGCTGGCCCAAATCAAGAGCAAGTTGTGGACTTCAATCGCCCCACCTACGAAACAAGCGTGTTGGATTCCAGATCGACCCGCTTGTTTTGTGTCGGACTTGGTAGAGTTTGGTCATGTCTCCATGCACTCTGAGGTGAGTCAGCTGTTGATTTTACGAAACAAAAGCCAATCATCGTCTCGCGAATTGTCACGCCGCTTTGTATTTGAATGGGATGCATTGCACCCGTTAGTTGCCAACGACACAATTGTTTTCTCACCAAAGTGTGGCGCGCTTGGACCGGGAGACAAAGCACTCATTCGTGTTACTGTGAATGCTGGCGGAGATGCCTTCGTACTGAATCACGATGTCGCCTGTATGATTACGTACAGTGAGGACTGCACCGAGAATTCTAGCAGCAATGCAGAAACGAAGAGCTCCAGGGTTCTGAACGCAGGGACACCAATCTTATCGAATCAAAATAGAGACACGAACTCGCGAATGTCAATCATTCATCGCTCAACGGCAACACAGGAAGCAGTTGTTGACAAGCGGGTTAAATTGCCGACATTTAGTCGCAGCAGAAATGCTTTACAGACTCAACCACCACCATTTTCAATGATCCATTCTAGCAGTTTTGAAAGACCGTTGATGGAATCAAGTCGCAAAATGTCCCCACAAAAGACGGAAACGCTAATTAGCAGTGATAGTCGTCAACTGGATGAGTTAAGTGTCACGACCGCACTGCCTCTTTTCGTGCGAATCAACGCCCATATCCTGCCAGTGGATGTGATGGAGAGAATCTACTCGCGTGAAGAATTACGAAAGATGCCGTTGCCGGCAACAAAGCAGATTCCTCGTGTAATCTCGGTACCTGCTTCAACTGCTGAAGATGAAGCACGTTCTTCTTTTCTTGGCACATGGGAAACAAGTACATCAACAAAGAGCCTTGCTACATCTACTGAACAATCTGATAGTAAAAGTCGTATTGAAAGCCTCGACGAAGCAACAAGTAAAGTTGGTACAAAGCCTGCTTGTACAAGTATGATCGCGTCGGCTGCTGCGGAATGCCGCGACGTTCTATACGATGTCATGGAGACACTAGTGATGGATGTATTGACATGTAGCACGATCCAAGAAGCCCTGAATGAGCAGCTGTTGCCACTTGCTCGCTCTGATTGTGCGCTCAGGCACGCTGCGTTTTCGAAAGGAGCTACCACCAGGTTGCCTCCGGAATCTTTATACCACGACGTTCGCAAGGACAATGACTGTCAGGCAATTGTTGCGGATCTAATGGAGAACACAGTATTTAACATCGTTCAGGAGCTTTTCTATAGAGACCTGGAGCAAGAATTGTTTTGAGTGGCCCCCGAAAAAAGTATTGCTAAATGCTGTCAATCCGCCTGCTTTTGCTGTCGATATAGATAGCAGCAAAAGCAGTCAATTACTACATAAAATGTAAGTATTAAGCACCAACGCATCAAACGCACCAGCTAACTTTTTACTATAATTCCAATAATTATTTACGAATCATTATTTGCTTTTTTCTTCTTGTCGTCATGAAAGTCCTTCGCAAATGTCTCTGCTACAATAAGTGGGAATACCAACGTAGCATCAGCGTAAAGCTTTACCGGCTTCGAGCCTATACGTAGTTTGCCCCATGATACAGCTTCGTCAGGGCGAGCACCCGCGTCACTGCCATCGAATTCTTGCCCCGTGTTCACAAACACGGCATAGTCAGCACCATTGCGCATGAGGTTGGCATTTAAAATGTGATGCTTGACCATGCCGCCTCCAAGAAGAATCACGCCCGTCTTACCAGGAGAACGGATTGCATGGTCATTGATGCGACGAATGTCGCGAGCAATATCCACGACCAGTCCTTCGTGACGATACGAGTGAAAGTAAATCATGTCACCGATCGATCCATCCGTGAGGGACGGACAAAAGACGGGAATATTGTTCTTGTAGCACCAATAGTAGACGGAATCTTCGTGGTTAATCTCTTTACCAAATCGATGGATCATCGTAGATGGAGACCAGACAGTTCCTAAGGTCGTTTGCTCTTCTAACATTGCGTCAAGAATGGGATTGATCCAGTCCTCGAACTTGCAATAATTATCGTTGGGGACCAATAAATTGCCAATACGGTTAATACCACGACGACGCAAGTTTTCTCCCTTTAGAGCGAAATCGCCAATGTACGTCGAGGCCAAACACTTTATTAAATCTTCTTCGATACCACCTGCGGATGTGACGATCACGTCCACCATTTTATGCTGTGCTAGAAAGCGCAGCGTCTCGCGGAGACCGCTGGAAATGAGGTTCGACGTATATCCCAAAAAAATTCTGGTCTTAATTGTATTGCGAAATTCCACGTCTTTTCGCATCTCGTCATGCTCATTTGAGGACTCGGGATCATCACTAAGCCGCCACTGACGCATGCGCTTGATCTCGTTGATGGCCTCGCCCAGATTCGTACCCTGGTACCCCATTGTCACATAGGATTCCATGAGCTTCTCGTAATTGACGCCGTCATTAAAATCATAGCCGCGTACACGCGTGTACTTGCCTTCGAGAGCCTCGGAGCGCACGAGCACGGCATCCTGTGCTACTCGTGGTACATTGGGGTCGTCGGCAAGAGTGGTCATAATGATGAAATCAAATCGCAGTCGCACAATATTAGTGGTGGAGACAAGCTACTCTTTGCACGGATTATTGCGGTTGCCGAACTCAAATATTGATATTCCTTGACCTCTTCTGTCAAATAGAGTGTGCAAATCTACATGAGTATTTCATTACTAAATTTTCTTTTGACCAAATTGATTTTGTGCTGCAGTAGAAGCACTGAACCTTGACCTGACACTAAAATGGAAACATCACATCTTCAATACAGATTGCCTTGTATATGCTGAACACAATACACAGTAATTTACCCACAGCGTCGCTGAGCTCGCTAAGGCCACGGCGTACATATTAGGAGTTGCAAAAGGAGTCTTTTATCAATACTTTTTTCTTTAGATGAATACATGCCTTCGCGAAAGTTACGAAGGCATCTCACGATATTACTCTGAAGCATTTGCGCAGCTTAGAATTAGATTAGTTTTTAAAATGAGTACTTTTGAGCATAATGATCAGCTTTTTCGGCAAAGCCAAGCATCCCGCTAGGCAGATCTCACACAACTATTGCATTTCACCGAGATTACTGCTTACGAGCTCTGGATCATCAGGTACAATTATTCGATCCGAGAGTGCGTGGGGCCATTAGAGTCACTCAAAGCCACCATGTGCCTTTTTTCAACGGGTAGCCTGCTTATAACGCAGCTAGGCATTGCCGGCATTGCAATTTTTTGTCAAAGTTACTAGAATGCAAAATTTATGTAAACTTTCGGTAGTGTATCCTCATCTGCGTATCAAGCATGGCACATGACGGCAGCAACCTGTTTCAGATCCGCCGCATCTTTGCCTTCCCTGCGTCTTCCTTGCCATCCAGTGACTCTATACCAGTGCTCAATATTGCTTCAATGGCCGTGCATACACTGGAAAAGAAACAGCTACTAGCCCTTGCCATCAGCGAGGAGCTGCCCGAGCCTGCGCCTCACCCAAAAGGCGTCAGCGCTTCAACGGCTTACAAAGGTCCCGCCGATGCCAAAACCAACTTTTTGCTGGTCAGAACCATTGAAGAAGACCGATGTACTCGCTTTTGGCGATTTCCTGTGAGTTCTACGCCTAAGCAGCAGAAAGCAGGCAAGGCAGAACGTCTTTCCGCCTTGGAATTTAGTCCTGAGGGAGATTGGCTCGCTGCGTTATCCCAGCGCAAGAACAGGTTGCACTTAGTTCCAGTCTTAACGCTCGTGGCGAACCAGCGACGTGCTATACTAGACGCGTCGTACCAGCCAACGTCTCACAATCGGGAGCTTATGAACGTAAATCCGGCGGCAATGACGACGCAGATGGCATCGTATTTACGAGCCACTAATGAATTTGGTGGGCTGAATGGAGCTCGATATCATTCACAAGTAGCAGGAGATAACGAGCAGATGAGTACACTCGAGTTTGCGCCTGGAATTGGACGCATCATGTGTGTGAGGTGGTGGAGATCGCTAAACGGCAAAAATTATTGTCTTGTCGGAGGGACTGAGAGCTTAATTTCAATTGTTAATGTGGAAGAGAATGCAGAGGAGTGCAGATGCGAGCTGGTGAATGCAGGAACAATTGTGGGCATTGATCTAATGCAGGAAAATTATAGAAAGGAGCGCAGGACTTCCATGCTGGTGAAATCCAAGACGGAAGAAAGCAAGGAAAACACCGGAGAGACGGGAATCAAATACTACCGGGTTGTCTTAGAAAAGAAATTTCAATCGCCAAGGAAAGGAAGGGCCAAAGACGAGAAGAAAGAGTCGATATCACCGCTCAAAGTCGCGACGACAAGTGGGGGCATTTCACTTTCGAGCGAGACGAACTTTACGACAACAAGAACTGGTGGAAGCTCGGTGAGTTCGTTGAGTCAATCAAGAGGGTCTAATTTTGTAGTCAAGACGTTCCCGCAACACTTTTTGGAGGATATGGACTTTCGCCCGCAACGCGTTAAAAAAAACTCGCCGCAGGTGTGTTTGTATCCGATCAATGAAGCTCTGAGTTCCGAGTCGTCATTGGCGCTATATGATTGCAAGCAACGAAAAGTCAGTCTTTACTCCAACTTTCATTGGAGAGTCAAAGGTGAGTATGAGGTCCCTGATCTTCGACCAACGTCTTCTGTTGAGGCAGAAAAGGATCGTGACAGTCAAAATAGTGGAAGTCTTCCACAACTAGACACACATTCCACTGAAAACGAAGACGAAGTTGTGGACGTGGATTTGACGTACTGCTCGATGGATTTGATGCTGCTTCAAGGGCGCATGTCAAAATCGAAAAAAACGATCTCGACGTGGGTCTCGCTTCCATCAAACCAAGGAACCGACGAAGACGTGGTCCGTGCACACATTGTGCATTACTTATCGCTACATGGCAACGAAAAGATCGAGCGCGTGGTTCAAAGTACAGCACATGGTCGCAGGAGATTGAGTCGTGAAGTTGCGTGCGGTGTAATGGGTGGCAAGTATTCAGGGGACGCAGAAATTATATACATTCTTCAAACAAAGCATAATGTATACGAATGTCGACCACAATGGTCCCGTTTAGCGCTCTTTAAGGCACTATGTGCTCGATCGATCGCGCTTCGCAATGCTTTGTCAATTGGCTACGCCCTTCATATCGATATGGCTTCGCTTTGTCAAGTAGTTGCTAATACTTTGTACACCAGTGTACTTGATGGTAGCACAAGGGCAGACGATCCATTGATTGAGTGGGTTCGCGAGCTCTTTGAAATATCTCGGGTTGTGCCGTCCAACGCGATTGAGCAGCTGACAGCGATGGGTGGGGTGCAGAGTGCGATTGACTATGCTCAAAATGCGCTTGCAAAACCTGTTCGAGCTTCCGGGGACGCTGGATTAGAGCGACAAAATGTAGCTCTTTTGCTAGTGAATCTAGTGTTTCAGCAGCAACTACAAAAGGATACAGCACACGATGTAGAGGCTGAACAATCGCTATTTTTCCAAGAACAACAAGGTGAAGCACGAGAGGCGTGGCTCATGGATTTTTTTAAAACCAACCAAGATTACATGACTTCGGACATTATAGATCTCTGTCTTTCCCTACAACATATAGACAAGGCGATCTTTGTAGCTACTGAACGGGACGCGGTCCCTCAAGTGATCGACAAGATTGTTAAAAATGGGCTGGCCTCGGCAGTATCGGAGAAAATAGTGCGCTCGATGATGAAGTCGGGTCACGGCTCTGCACTCACGTCTTCAGCCAGTAGGTTAATTCTCCGATCATTTCCGATCCACCTTCAAGTAGAAGTTCTCGTGGCATACCCCCCTGCAATTCTTCAGCAACGAGACTGGCTTGTGCGTAATTTAGCTGCAATCCCACCAGAGCTTTGCCGTCAACTCGCTAGCAAAATTGATCCTACTGAGCCAGATAATATTGCGTACATACTTTCCGCAAAACCAGAGGAGTGGTCATCAGCGAAATCGGAGACGCAGTCTGATGTGTCAATGTCTGAATTCATGAAAGTAGCGCTAGAAGATCAGGTGGAGCTCTATCTCACTATTTTGCTGTACTTAAACAGTCGAGCGTATTCTTTTCAAGATCAAGACGAACGAGGGAAAGCAAAAAGTGCCAACGTGTTTTCTCAAGCAAGGCTGGAGACACTTTTCAAGAGCTTAGCAGCGCAATACCGCCCACCTATCATGGTTTCTCGATGTGTGGATTACGACAATTGGACTGCTGCAGCTTGCATTTACGAGGTCCATGGTGAGCTGGTAGAAGCTCTCGAATGTCGCTTACATTCCCACACCTCGCGTACTTCTCAGATATTGGAAGCCACTAGGACGTATGCCGAACCGGATTTTCAGGAGAAAATACGCTTAGAGTTGTTGGGGCTGCTGGACTTGCTGGTCGTACAGAGTCATAGCTCCGAGGTCATTTCAGAGCGAATTCGCGCAGCTATTCTTGCTCGCATTCTGGTCAAGTGGTTTGACTACAATTTACAGCGCACTGCACTGGAGGAGTTTCTTCTTGACATTAGCGTCTTTAAGCACGTGTCATCGTTGCTGGCTCAGATCTTCTTCTACGATATAGTTAATTCTATCCCATCAGTGAGACCAGCAGCGAAATTAGCACAAAATGCATCCAGTCAACATTTCGATGACCGTGACCAGGAATGGGTGCACAAATGCCAGCAACTCTCTTTCTCGGGACAGTTTCTCTTTCGCATTTGCGTGTCGTATCTTGAAAACGACTACGAAAAGTCTGA
The DNA here is from genome assembly GCA_003676415.1 of Plasmopara muralis. NCBI lineage: Eukaryota > Oomycota > Peronosporomycetes > Peronosporales > Peronosporaceae > Plasmopara > Plasmopara muralis. The sequence goes on along the minus strand of RCHQ01000046.1, from coordinate 35,719 downwards.
TTTATCAGACACTCAGGGCTCAAAGCCGTCGACTTTAAAGCTGCTAGAGCTTGTCAAGAACAACGTCATTGAAAACGATCGGTCGCGTCGTGTAGTTTCCATTGCTCCCCATTCGGCGCAAGCTCTGGGAAAGACTGATCCACTCGAAACTCACGTCAAGGCTTTTTCATGTAATCATTTGTTCCCAAAGCGCGTGTTTGAAGAGGAAGTGATACCAGAGTTTGAAAAGCGCATGAACGCGTTGCCTATTCCTCTTTTTGCAACCAAGCAAGCATTCACCCGCGAGTTTAAACGGGGCGCGAGTGAGACGCCATGTCCAGTGTGTAGCTTTAACAAGATTAGTCGGGTCGTGTTTCAGCGCTACGATAAGACGAGACTTGAAAAAGACGGACTGCAGACAAAAAGTATCTCAAACGTGTGTCCACTTAAAGCGAAGCACCGTCAGCAGCAGGTGCCGTATTTCTATCTGCATCGAAAGACCAAAGACAGTGTAGGCTTTTCAGCTGGTGTTCAAGCTCTCAAACCGTTAAAGCATGAAAATTGGGAATGGAGATGTACCGAGGGTTACAAGAAGTCGAATAATTCATGATACACTGCATTATGTTAAGTTTTATCTTTTGTCTTTAATAAGTTAGTAAGAGCAAGACGAGTGCTTTATCTTTTCCGCTTCTTTCCACGCTTTGCGCGTAGTTCTGCATTGCGCTTGTCGCTCTTCATACGCGGGTCGACAATTTTTACCATGCCCTTGCGAATTTTCTTCCCATTAGCGGTTTTGGTGGCCCCACCACGAGTCGAAACGACGTAAACCTTGCTTTCCTTCTTTAGACGAGCACCCTTCATGGCGCGATCTATAGCTTTAAGCTTCTCGCGAGTCGACATGTCGGGCAGGTTAGCAATGTCCGTCGCCTGTTTCTTTGCCGCCTTCAGCTTCTTCATCTTAAGACGATTCTTACGACCACGGGCTTCGGCCACCTTCTTGACAGGCTTTGAAGCCATGTCCATAAAGCGCTCTTTCATCTGCGCCAAAACGTTCTTAGGGATTGGAATTTGAGGACGGTAGTGCTTCTCCTCATCGTCCACAAACCAGTCCGGCAAAGCCTCCGAGTCATTCCAAGCATAGCGATTGTAGCTAGCATCGATCAAGTCCTTCGCCTTTGACTTGTAAATCATCATGCTAGCAAGCGCCATTGTCTTGGCGCGATCTTCAGCATCATACTCTTCGTGATCAGAGTCATATTTCCGGTCGTCCATTGTTGGCAAGGCATCCTCTTCCGGCTCTTCGACGGCAGCGACGACCTCAAACGTGTTGGTGGATTTCTGGTCGTCATTCAGCACAGCACCCATACCAGAGCGTATTAGAGCCTTTGTTTCCGCTGTAGCTACATCTTCACTCTCGTTTAAGGCCACGCCATTCGTAGCAGCTGCGCAGTCAGGCGCTGCCACGTCAAACTCAGTGCCAAATTCTAATTCGAACTCTTTGTCCTCCTTTTTCAGCTTTTTCTTGGCACGCCGTTCTTGCCGCTTTATTGCACCCTTACGCTTGGCGTGACGAATTTCTTTATCTGTCTTAGGCATTTCCGGCAAAACCAGATTCTCCTTTTCAAGGATACCGTCAAATAGCTTGTTATCGGAGAACCAACGATTTACCGCGGCATTAGACTTCTCAGGGACCTTAAGTGATACATTTAAATCGTCGTCATCGCTTTCATCCGAGCTCTATTACATTGGCAAGAAACAAATGAGCCACGTGGCTACAAATTATATATATATGTAATTGCGAACTTTTGGATGCACAAAGGACTGCATCCCCGTAAGACTTCGAAAAGCCTGGAGATGCGGTCAGACATGAAGGCAATCCATTATACTTTCCCCCATTTTTGACAACTGAGCAAAGGTACTGATCGAACCCGGAACAGATAACACGGATGGGGAAGCGGCGCAATTCAGTAGTCACATAGAATGAGCACATACCTCGTCGGGAACGATCATTTTCTGATACTGCTTCATATCGCCGTCAAACATTTCGCTATCTTGAACGAGAGCTTCACCTGCTAATGCACGCTTAGCCACCTTCGTACGCTTAACAGCCTTGCGAGATTTAACATCGTCACCGCGCCGCGTCAAAAACTCCTCGTAAGCCTTCTCCATCGACGCTTCCAGCAGCTCATCATACTCTGCATCGCTATCCTCACGACTTACATCTTCGTCTGACGTCTCAAACTCAAGTTCTTCTTCAGAAGATGAGTCCGCTCCGGCATTCTCCAACTCATCAACCTTGCTCTTTGAAAGCTTCAGCTCTTTCAAGCTAAAAGCCGATTCAGTCTCTGTAATGTCAATGTTCTCTGCATTCATGCCCAATGCAGCGCGAATGCGAAGCTTCTGTTTACGTTCGCGTTCCTGCAGAACACAGCGTGGCTTTAGTCAGTAAAATTGCCTAGGTGTCTTTTCAAGTGCGCAAATGATGTAGTGATGTATGAACTCATGAACGGTTGAGTGCGTTATGGTACAGAAAGCCCCAACAGCTGTAGGTTGCAACGTTCGTCTAGGCGACTTCAATAGCCGGTCTGTTCAAGGACCATTCCGACCAAATAGTATTGGATGGGGCTTTGGATCTCGCCATTCAAAATAACAGAGCATACAATCACTGTTCTGAGATGTGCGGCCCAAATCGACAATCACTTGCACTGATAGCAAGGATAAGATTGGGAGTCGCTAATCAGTATGAGCGCTTAACGGGAGTCGGGAGGGTTAATCCGCAACATGTCGAATGAGATAATATGACAAGGACTACTGGGATGCGCTCACATCCACATGCATTAACATACAACAAGCATATATCTATGCACCAGCGCACCTTCTTCTTTTCACGTTTCTTCTTGGCTTGCACGCTAGCTTGCAATTGATTTAGTTCCTCACGGACCAATGCATCTTTCTCCTTCTCAGTCAGCTCACGCTCGGACTTTTTCTCCGCAGGCACTGCTTCTCCGTTCGCATCCTCTGGCGTTTTGGCCTTAAGAAGCTCCTCCTTGTACTTCACCATTCGGGAACGCCACTTTATCAAGCTCTTGAAGTCACCCTTTCCAAGCACCTATGAGTACAAATAAGACGTGTCAATAATAACAAATTGTGTTAATAGGTGTAAATACTGGCAAGAATAGTGAAGTATCAGACTGCACGAGGGCAGTTGACAGCATCGCCACAACACTGGCTTCCGGTGGGTTTTCCCAAAATTAATCAGGCGCCGGAACAACAGTGGGGCTCAGTCAAAATTCAGCTTTGAAATCTTCATTTCCTTCATTCCATTCAATCACCAGTGCAATCAACAATTTTGCTTTGCGGCATATACCTTGAGATCTTTCAGACATGTCACGATTTCGTCCGAAGTATCCTTGTGGTCACGGTAGACATCGTCTTCCAGCATGAACTTTACGCTTGTCGTGTCAGTCAGTAGTCGAATGGGGTCGTGTGCGTCAATAAACTGCGAGACGCTGCACTCATTGGTCAACATAACGCCCAAAGCTTCATCATAACCTAAAATGGATCATCAATATTGTCATTAGTATCCAAATAACGTAGAAATGTATATCGTTAAAATGTCATAGATCATCGCTCCAGATTGCAAGCAAATAGCAACTCTATCTCCATATAGAGACAGAAGCATATGCAAACACTGAATACAATTGATATTGCTTTTGGCAGCAAGTAGCGCTAAGGACCAATGGGGACAGGCCGCTAGTGACTCTATAGAATGCAGCCGACATGCAGCATACACAAAAGAAACATAAAAATTCAACATACCTTCACGGTGGCGCTTGCGGTCACCAAACTTGGGATGAAAGATAGTAATTGTCTTCTCGTGTGAGTCGACTTGATCGAAGACGTACTTGGGATCGAATAATTTGGGGTCAATCGAGTGTGGAGCCAGAAACTGCTCACACACGACGAAAATCTCGGCTGATTCGTTACGCGACGACAACGGCTTTGTTGCGCTCACCTTTTTGAAGAGTTGCTTAAAAACCCAAAGAAGCGCATTGTAATCCTGCGATCGAAAGACCTTCGACACAAAGGTGCCACCTCGTCCCATGACGTCCACTGCGAGTTTTAAAGCGATTAAAGCTAGTTCATTCTGCACGTACGCGTCCTTAGAATACTCAGTACCCACATTAGGAGCTCCATCACACAGAACAATGTCGGCCTGCCAGCTCTGCATCTCTTGCTTAATAATCTGACGACAACGAGCGGTGGTAATGTCGCACTGGAAAGTCTTGACGCCACGTATCGGACGGATTGGCAGCAGATCTATACCTAAAATAATACTGGATGCGGGCATGTACTTAGCTGCGACCTGGCACCAGCCACCGGGAGCGGCACACAGGTCGATACACACTTTGGCCGTTGACAAGAAGTCATACTTTTTGTTCAACTGAATCAGCTTGAAAGCCGACCGTGCACGGTACCCTTGTTGTTTGGCTAGGTTATAATACTTGTCTTTGTCATGCTTCTTTCTTTTGACCATGTCAGAGTGATTGCGATGGCGTCAAGTCCGCCAATTCTCAAATGTCGGGAAAGCGGGCGCGAGGGCGGACACTCGCGACGAATACCAACCAACGAACATACTGAGGCCAAGTAAAAAAATAGTGTGTTGCACTAAAGGGCAAGGTTTTACAAGTTAAACCTTAAAAATTAAAGGGTAGAACCTCTTGACGCTTATATTCCGCTGGCAAGTTTTTCAATAAAATGCGGTAAAACATCTTGAGTCTATGGCGCCGGCTTGTGAATCACTACACGGTCGATTAGATGAACGTTCGAGCGATCTACCGCATTAAACTTGCCGTCCAGTGACGGATTTTCAAAGTCCATGCGCAACATATTGTCTACTTTGGTCACTAGCGGCTTCCAATAGCTCGGACATGTCCATTTAAAAGACGGCAAGTTTCGCTCTAATGACGCGCGTGGCCCGTGACCTCCGCTCCACTTTGGGTCCCTAGAACATAGCATACAGCCTTACGTTAACATTGATTCGAGCCAGATATAACTAAGTGCCTGTACCTGCACCACCGATGTGGCATCTTGTCCACACCAAAGGCAAGCACTTCGAGTCGACCCTTTTTGTCAAAGTGGAGGCGCAAGAAATTCTTGTAACTTGCGATTCGCAGCGAAGAAAAAGCTTCATTGTAGTGGCATCCAAGAAGATTGAGCGAGAGGTACAGGTATGTACCAAAGACAAAACTGACAACGGGCGTGGCCAGCACCCAAAAGTATGGAAAGACGCTCGCGTAGTAAGTCCAGAGCTCCATACGCCCAAGACTTTCGAACCCCAACGTGCAAATCTTGTTGCGATGCAACGCAACCACCTCTGGCACTGGTGCACAATACAAGTTCGTCATCAATTTGAAATTTGCTATCAGGCATGAGCCTGCTTACCGTCAAAGATGGTCATGCAGAACCGCATGAAGTCTCCGTACATCGAAGCAAGTCCAAAGAAGTCGTACTTTCGGATCGCTGAAAAGTCGGGTAGCGTGCTGCTAAAGAAGAGATAAAGCGTGTGCTCGCCTTCGCGGCCGAGAGCTCCACGAACGGAAGCTACTTCAAGGAGACACTCATAGATAAGCAAGATGGTAAAGGCAGCCACGTAGTGAAAGCATGCTACAGTCAGTCCCATCGCGCATCGCTTTGGAAGTGTCGTGCAATCTGCAAATCCAATTGTCCCCAATAGCATCAGAGCTGAGCACGACAGCGACACGTATGATGTTGTGACCATATCATACAGCACGTGCACGAGCTCCTGATAGAACTGCACTGCTGCGTCCCAACGCGTCGCTGCAGCATACACCGAACTAACCGAGCAGCGAGGAAACATGGAAAATACAAGCACAAAATACTAAAGAAAAGCGATTAGAATGGTGCGGGCTTTTAGATTTAACAAGAGATGATTATTACGCCGCGTACCCCAACTCCGCCAATCGCATCGAAACGCCAGTTAAGACGACGAAAGCCGAGCACATTGAGCACTGCGTAGCGCCTACCACACAGCAAAAATCAATATAACCAACGTCAATGAATACTTAAAAAATTGTGTACCTTGAGACATGCGCTGGTGGAAAGCACAACTTCTGCTCGTACGAGCCACCATTTGAAATCAATTTCGAGCTTGGTATGTGCGTCGGATGCAAAAAAGCACCCCCACCTCCCGAAATAATTAAGTGTTTGGCAGAACGTTCATGCCTCGCACATGAGGATGTCTGAAGCCCATTGTTGTTTTCTCGTGCTTCTTCTTTGGAACGATCGTTATGCTGATTTAAATGCGGAAAGTGCATGTGAACAGGAGACGAAAACGAGTGTCTGCGAAAGAGATTCGCCATCGACTCTCTTGGTCTCGGCGTATCAAATACCATGGAGGCTGGACGCTTAAGCGCGTGGGTTTCCTCTACCAACGAGTGCCGCATATAATTGTGAACATCCCCAGCAAGTCGCACAGCAACTCGACCCTTAAGCACCTTCTCGATCAAATACGACAGCTTGACGTCAACATTCGTCTTATCTTCATACACATTTAAAAGCCACCGCGGTTCGTGTGTAAGCACAATGACTGCATCATTCGGTCCCATTTGGGAATTGACTACTCGCTCAAAGAAGCCAAACTGCTCTGTATCCACATCATTCTCGAGTGCTAAATCCACACCAAATAACCACCAGCCATGTGGAAGCTTCAGACTAAAGTAGCTCGTTTTCTGCGGAAGCAACCACCCACCAAGCCAATCTCGTTGACAAATGTATCGCGTAAACGTGTTGAGACCGTCAAACCAATCGTGATTTCCAGGAATCGCAAACACGCTGGGACCTTCGTATTCACGCAACGATGAGCAGCTGTCAGGAGCTTTTTTCTGCGTAGAAATAGCGGATGGATGATACGATGGGGGTGGCTTCATAGCATACTCAAAGCATCGAAACAATCGAGTTTCGTACGACTTGTCATCAGGGTGCGGGTAAGCCAAGTCTCCACCGATCACAAGCGCGTCACCTCGTGGGAACACTCGCTTGATTGTTTTAATCTTCTTCTCTTTTGCCTGTTCATGACTCAAAGCATTTCCATTGTCATCCGGCATTTCACACTCCACTTCTAACTGCGGTTGAGCAAGCAAGCGTGCAATCTGGTAACTGCTATTGAAACCATCTCCACAGTCGGCCATGAAATCCAGCCATACCTCATCCTTTTCCGCAAGATGGTTAAAGCAATAATCTTCATCCTTCGGGTGCAGTGCACGTTGCATCGTGCGCATATCGAATCGACCAAGAAAGATCTTTAGAGAGATGAGAAGTTCGAATACCGTATCGAACAGAAACATCGAATACCAAGGCACCATTGGTAAGTTTTGATCAGGTGGTAAAAGCTCGTGACCATTCTCTCCTTCCGACAATTCATCCAGCCCGTCGTCTTCCGCATGGTTCGAAAACCAACCGAAAGATGCGATCATACGGATTCCACTATAGCGCTCCAAGAAAAAGTTGGTGATGGCAAGCAGCATGCCCATACACCAGATTAGTACTGCCCCACCATAACTGTGCGTTGAAAGCGTCATATTAGTCTGTGATGCAACACAATTAACACATAAACTCAAATTTATCGTACCTCCCAGGAACGAGTGTATCTACGTCATCAGACTGAACAAAAGAGAAAATTTGAGCGCATGCATGACTATTATACGTTGTCGGTTCATCAGGAGTCGCAGCACAGTCGTATGTAGCATCGCAGTGCACGATAAGTGCCACACAAGCAACGCTGATGGCAGCGCTATTGCGAAGCACGTTCATAAAAGACCGTCCTAAGCTGCAAATGCGCATATACTTAGTGTTGTACAATGTATAACTAATAGCACATATGATGACGTACGAAACATGAGCAACCGTCCAGGAAAAGCCAAGCTTTTTAGTGATGCGTGAAAGAAAGAGTGCCATAAGCACCTCTAGGACGATCAGGAAGACGAAACTGGCAAAGAAGAAAGGAAAAAGCAACGAGATCTGTCCACATCAGCAGGAAATGATCAGTTAACACAGCCTTTGCGTCCAAGATTGAACGTTATTTAACCGCACGGGTTGCTTGATGGTGGAGTCTAGCAGCCCTAAAGCATGCACGGGTGTGTGCAGCGCTGCAGCAGAGATTAGCCATGCGTAGAGTGCCATGGAGAAGTACACGTAGGGCGTCCATGAGTTAAGCAATTCCCGGTTGCCCACAAATGGACTCGTGAAGAAGTAAAAGGCTAGATAAATCACCAGATAGAGTGCAAACCAAACCTACGTCGGCAGCAAATTGCACACACACGATTGTTGTTAGGAAACGAATCCATTTAATCGTCATACAACTGAGACACACTAGCTGGTCTTCGGCCTTCGTAGACGTGGGCTCCATCAAGGAGTCGATGGGCCACGGCATCGTTGCTCGGATACAAAATAGTTGAAGGTATCCACCCCGCCATATCTGCTACAGGCAATGAATCCGTTTCAACTGAAATCCTATTAAAGGCGCTTCAAATGGTAAGCCAGCTTTTTAACAGGCTTCCGCGTAAAAGCAGCCTTTAAAAAATACATTAAAGGCATACATTAGATTAAAAGGAATGAAGTCCAAATTATAATAGCGGTAGCTTATCAAATATTGAATGTAAGTTCAAAACACGTATATATTTTGTTATCTTACTCAAACTTCATTCTGTTGCACTTTATAATTTAAGAGTACTGGACAGTTGTTCACCGAGAGAACGCATATCTCCTTTGCAAGGTGGTAATTCGTCTTCAATCGTACGCCTACAGAAGTAGACGATCTACCTAAACGTTTTTTAAACCTTGACGAGCATCTGTACGACGTTCCGCATCTTTTTTACGCGCAATAAAATCTGCTGGAGAAAGTGCTTACTTGTATGGACCTGAGGAGGCGGTTAAATCGGCAGCTTCACTGTGCTCAAGCTCCACAAGTAATGTTTATGCTTTAGCAGTCAAGCGGTATAGGCTCCGGTGCTTAGCGGCTACTGTCGGTGAAACTTATGCTTTGGAGAAGAAAAGTACATTTTCTGTTTGGGATTGATCAAGTCGACATGGAGATTGAAGCGGCTAAGAGCTTCGTTTGCATGCTCTTCGAAAAAAATAGTCCGTCACCCGAAAACTTTTCAGCGGAGCAACTTTTCCTCTAGAGTCACACAGGAAGAGATCGGAGAGCAACCATTCTTCGGCGAGCTGTGGCATCCGTTAGCGTAACACTTTCTCGTCAGCAAGCAAGAAAAGCGTTTACATAATTATCTTAGAAAGTAGACGACCAACGTTACCAAGACGTCACTCCCTAGACAAGTCAAGGTGACTCTATTTATGGAGGGCTTAGATACTGGCCCGCCGCGCACAATGTCTTCTAAGTGTAAGCGTCCATATTTTATAAAGCAATTTAAATTGCTTTTTGGACTTGCTCGAACATATCGCCGTGAATGAGCGATTCCTCGGGGTGCAGATTATTGTCTGTGGGACCACTCGCTCTGATTCAGTCCAAACGAATTTAAGCTTGGCTAAGCAAAGCGAATTCTACTGCTATAACCGAGGCGAAAAAGGGTACATGATTTGTTTCTGTCATTTTAAAGCTCAATAGATTGGGGCTTTGTCTTGCTCACAATGCACTGGGGTAGCCATAGCTGTTTGCTTAGAAAAATAGTATGTGCAAGTTCCTAATTTTTGTTAATAGTTATAACAAGTACGAGTTGCGGATCGCTATCTGCCTGACTTCAAGAGTAAGTATGAGTCTTGAACCAAGACTTTATGTGCCCGAATGTGAACTAAAGTTTAAAGAGGTTAATCGAAAGAGCCGCTTAAAGGTTGGTTTAGACTTCAAAACGACATTTTAGCAAAGTGTTTCTAGCTAATATGTATCAAGTGGTGGTCAGCGGACCATGTACTGTTTTTCTGTGAAACCTTAATTGTCTTTCTATCAATACTCGAATCATTCCGTGATTTATCTTACACAACATAAAATATTATTAACTGATACTGGGTTTATGAACTTACGTTACACCCCCCCCCCCTTGACCTTCTTGGGTTCTTAGAAGTCAAGGCTTTTCTTCAAGTGTTTCTGTTACCATTTCGTTAAAAAGCCCACACAGCAATTCGATAAAGGCTTACAGATCATTTAAATCACGTCATTTGGTTAACTTATCGAGCATATCGGGTGCAGCATCGAAATCCAAATTCGGTAAGCGCCTAGCTCAAAAATTGCGGATACCTCACGGCATTCCAGCGCAAGTACGCATACTGTTGGACGACAATTTGATCGCTCGAAAAGCACACTCGCACCACGCGTGTCGGCCAACCTTTGGTCAGAGTGAGCAAAACTACTTATGGTCGACTACGGCACACCGAGCTCGTAATTTGAGGTAAATATTTTTTGACAATGTCTAGTCTAGCTTGTAAGCCCGCGGCTCGTACCACTAAGCCAAAAGTCAAAGATTACCGTACAAAAAGTTGTGCTCTCCGAGCCACCCAGTCGCACGCACATGCGCCGCGCACCGCGCGCTTGCGGCCAGCTAGTACCCTAACACTGCATCTTACGCATTTCTGACCGTTCGACGAAAAAAAATCCAGAATTTGCAGCTCTTGTGAGGCGCAAGAGCACTAGGTGTTGTCACCGGATCTCGCTTAAGCTTTAAATATGCAGCCGAATTACATTTCTTGACCGATGAGCGAGCTACGATCTCTTAAAAGCTTACGTTGGGCATCAAGAGCGCGTACAGCATCGAAGATCTGGCTTCGACAAGTTTGTAGTGCTAGGCACGTGCAGCTTCAAAAGCTGGATTGCTAGTATCGCAGATTTTTTTCTATGTAGGCTACCGGGCTCGTCCGGCGCTCACAAGAACGAAGGCTTGATGGCGACATGATAATCATGCTGTTTGAACTCACGCCTAAAAAAACTTCTTGGGACGACAAAAAGATCTCGAGAGTGGACTCTAGCGTACAAGAACCTATAATCTCTGCTCGTACTTTGCATTTACATCAGATAAGCCGACACTAGAGTAGTACTCCTATTGTACGAGCTTGCTGGGTTGAAGGCTTGGGGTCGGCTGTTGTTTAAAATCTTGCGGGTGAGCTTTACTATAAAATTTAGCGTATACAATCTTCGCGGCAAGAAGCGTAATCATTTGAAGATGCTTATCCCCATGATCAAAGGCTCTGCGAGAACGGGACGATCTTGCTGGATTGGGATCGCAAACTCTCATGAGCTCTGAAGTAACGACCTTCCCTCTATTTTACAAATGCTCAGGGTAGTCTACGCGCGTATGTGCACTTCATGTGATATTGGCGCTCAATCCCGTTACTCTAATAATGTAGGGAGAATAACATTTTCGTACTATCTTGAAAGTTGTACTGACCACCGAAAAACTTGCTTTTGTGCTTTGCAGACATCTATCCCCACATAAGATTCTTATAATAAAATACCTCCGGTAAACTAAACGACACGGCAATGTACGGGTACCGCTACACCATCCAGCTGATAAAAGCATAAATTTATCTTCTAACAGAGGTATCTCTGATCGCATAAAAGGTATTGTAAGCGTGTTCAATGTGCCACTAGCCATTTGGCTTTCTGACGCGTAATACCGGCGTGTAGTGGGGGGACAAATCAACTCGCATCATGCTTTACACAAAAAGAACCGCCGATGACGTCGACTTACTTCTTTTTAAGAGTGCTTCCGTGTCACGCAGTATTTAGTTCCTGGTCAAATCCGGTCTTATGATGCACATTTCGAGTGGGCTATGGGGTGGTGACGCTGAAGGTGAGTACCGTGACACCACATCCCGGCATTTCTTTGGAGAAGATTAATATTGCGGATTCTATAGACCCTTCTTGATTGAGGTTAAACTCCATGCACTAAGTGCATTTTTGTAAATTTTCAACACCGCAAGTCCAAAAGAGACGAAAAGCTGGTTCTTCTGCAGGTCAAAGAATCACTGAATCGATTCTGATGCCGACTTTTCAAGCCTCAACCAGCTTTGTTGTGAACATCCCGGCCCTATGAAACCGAGCATTCACTGCTTTTAGGCTATGCTTGCCTTCAGCCGTACCGCTAATTACCTTAATTGCCAAGCACTAGCGGCGCCTACGTTTTCTTGACAAGACCGACAGTCTTAATATGATTCATCGGGTCACATTTGAGTCCACACAACTGTGCATTGACTCAGCTGCGTCAATACGATGACCAGCAAAGAGTTCGACTCATTAGAGCAAAACATGTGCTTCCATACGAGGATTAGAAAAACAGCGCTCTGATATCACGACCTCTGGTCGACTATGTTGCACCCTATGCCTAACAAGCGCATCACGATGAACGTCGCTCACTTGATAAGATGACACTCTCCACGGCCTTGTCGTCATTGTCTTTGCTTAAAGCCAACCACGCTGCCCATAGTATGCACTAAGTGTGGTCCTTTAAAACTCCTACGCGATTATCTACGTGTCATTCCATGCGCAGTGATGTGGACCGCCCATTTTATCTTAAAGTATAAAGAAAGTGTGTCGCTCATGACATGTAGCGAGTGCTGTGTTGAGGACGAGCATTGCGGTCGTACTTCATGCTCAAGGCTATGGTGTCACTTCTACTATTTTGGCTTGAAGCCAACCATACCATCATTTTCTTACGAGAGCTACTCAAAAACGTACGCAAACTTCACATTCTGGATCCTTATCTTGACACGACCAGCGTTCGTCTCAAGATTATTGATGATCGACGCGTTGTCTGACTCGGTATGTTGTCTGCGCCATCGTCTACTTCTTCCTGTTAGAGGTGGGTTCATGGCTCACCAAAGCTTTATTAAGGGGACACCCAAGGTCTTCAAAATGGAGTTTGATACGTTCTTTTTGCACCATACACTGTTCGTCGCATCCAGATCCGAGATCAAACCGCGTTTGGAGCTACTAAAGTGGGTTTTTTTACATAAGCTCCATCAAGATCATAGGTACAATAGCCTTCGTTCCCGTCAGTGGCAACGTCATGTTGGTCTGCTCTGAAAGAGTGAGAGTATGGTTGCCGTTCTTCAACAGTAGAGATATAGGTGGTAAAAATTTCGACGCCCCAGAGTCAACGAGAACAAATCATTGTTTGCTAAACCCTGTACAATTACCTCGATAAGTAGCAACCCAGGCTTGTAAGCACGATCTGTGTTACAGAGTACAAAGCCATTTTAAGCTAGCCCTATCGACCTTCCTTTCTTTCGTGAGGCTCGACAAAGCAAGCAGGCTGCCTCTCATGCGCTGGATACTGCCAAATTTTGCGTCTCTTTGGACCGTTGATTGGCCGTAAAAATCGATCTTCTCAATTTGGACGCTTTGGGAGCGGAGGCGCCCCAATCGCATATGGCGAGTATCGTCTATACACTATTCCTTAGCCTGCCGGACTACTTCCACTTTATTCGCATAGCTGGAATCCAGACGATCTAGACTTTCCAATGCGTTCTGGCTTAGCAAGTTTTACCCAATCCGTGCTATTTGTATTCATTACATCTTCTTGAAAGCTGCAAAGCACGTCGGCGTCCAAGATGTATGTTTTACCCATTCCAAAACCCGTTGCTATGAGCGTGACGACCTTCGCGAAAAAGAAAAAGATCAACGCCTCCTCAAGGTCCGAGAGATTGGAGCGGCCATAAAGTCCTCCTTCTAGCGGAACTGGCTTTGGTCTTCTCGAATCTTGATAAGAGAGCACGCGACTTGGCATTCACGTGCAATTCTCAGTCGAGGCGGCGCTCCTCGTCTAGTACAATTATAGCATCAGCTGACGCAAATTTATTTAATCAACTATATAATTATTTGAATCCACCATTTTTTCAGAAGCCACAACTTCTGCTGGCTGATATGGCTAGCAACTACTTCTATAAAGAACATATGACAAAGAATATAAGCCACTATTGTTGCGTGCGACAATAGTTAACAGACCTATCACGGAAAGGGCTTTTTAAATGCTGCATATAACGGTGTTAGACAAATCCACTGTGCATCAAACCAATTGATGGCATTACCACATTGTGTGACGTAAGTCATGTGATATTTCTAGACTTAGATGAAAAATCAGTACTTAATACAAAGAATTAAATACTATAGCAGTAAGTTGTCCAATGTCTACTGATTCATGAAAATTAGTGAATATTCTTGTGCATGTTAATTATTATAGGAAATTCATTCCACAGAAAGTCGTACCAGTAAAGATAAACAAGATCATTTGATATAATAAGTGTACCAAGTCTTAATGCCCGACTAATACTGAAGTTGGCTAGTGAACGATCTGCGACTCGCACATGCTTAAAAGGCAGAAAGTAAGATCACGCATCTTTAAAAAAAGCTATGGAAGCCCCACTGTGCCTGGTAATGAGAGAGCTCTGCTCACGTATTTTCCATAAACAACTACATAATTGTGCAAAATATTCAGCGTATTGATGCTAGCACTGTACTGCACTGAGTGCGTCTGCACCACCGGCATTCTGGTCAAAATGTCTTTTGTCAGCCCGCAAACGTTTACATGCGTAGCGATGCGGACTACGGTCTTGCCATAAGGAATTGTGCGCTACTGCACACAGGTATCATGTGGTAAATAGCTTGACTATGTTTACCGAGAGTGCTAGCTAGAACACTAATCGTTACCTGCGTTTCCAATTGCACGCTCATTTACGCCGTCAGTCGCAATACTTGAACATTTTTTGCATAATAATGCGCTCGCGAATACTCTATATAGATTGGTTTTCCGTACGAGCGCAGTAAAAGTCATCTATTGATAAAGTTCTCAGTTTGCACCCTTTTTTGTCAGCAATTTTCGGTTCTCTGCCGCATTCTATGGTGTTTCCATTTCACAAGATGAACCACAAAGATGTAGCAACATAATTTAATAAGTGAATGCTGCATCTATACGTCACGTACCTGACACATTTACCCAATGTGATGATAAAGCAACTAAAAGTGATTTAAGTTTCTTGCCGAAGTGACCAGTAAATGGTCGAACACTCGTATGTTTTCACTTCAGCCTCGACAACGATGCGTTGTTCTTCGACTTTGCTAGTGAAAGACGAGTGACGTACACGGCATACACATGCAACATGCGCTCGAAAGATCATGGCATTTTAGATACTAGAGCCATAAGTATCCTTGTGTTTTTTATGATACCATGACAAATGCACAATCTTACCCAGACGATTCTAAGCCTGTGTTTCCATTACTTGCGGCAAGCCACAGACAAAATAGAGACTTATGGACTTTCGACGGAGTCGGCGTGTGAGCCGCGTGTATTACTCCTCACAGATCCTTAAATACTCGACCCCAATTTTACTTACAAGGCCACTACTATGTAGTGGAAATTAAGATGCAGATGTTTCTATCGGACTTTCCGATCGCAAATCGGAGCATCATATGCGCTTAAAAGTTAGTTCTCCATCATCTCAATGCTTCAGATAGCAAGTCGCGGCAATTTTAGCTGGTGCTGTTCCAATTATTAGTAGCTCGCTTGCTGATCTCAGCAACAAACCAACCTTGAGCTAATGGATTGCCGGAGAGAGTCAGCCAAAGACATATGCGTGCTAAGGTGCCACATCCGTGATTCGACAAGCTATCAATGTTTGAAACGCTCTCAGCAATGCAGTTTGGGATTGAAAGGCTTCATACCTTTTTGCATAAATGAACCTAAGACACCCTATATTTCCGTTAGACCAGTACTTAAGGAATCAGCTGGGAAGAAGCTCGAGAAATCGTTCCTGCACTACACAATCAGGGGAAATTCTCCTGAACAAAGAAGCGCTAAATAGCTTGCGAGCCAGTGTAGTTTAGGCTGGCTGACCTTGCCGTCATCAAGAAAAACTATCGTCAGTGCTGAACTGGCAAATATACTGGCAAATATACTGGCAGCTATCAAAATCTAGAACAGAGGTACGAAGAACAGTTTATAAATTACAAATGGTTGTCAACACCTATAACATCAGTGCGTAACAAGATGAGGCTAGACATGACACATACATAAAAAAACGTGTTTGTACGTTTCAGTGACATGCGGTTGGTAAAGCAATTGACACACGCTTGACAACCAATAAAAAGTTTTCAGAATTTATACGAATGGCTATTGCCATCGCTTCGTGTCGAGGATTATTCCATCACTTTTAATGCCATCAGTGTCAGTCTCTGCTGCAATTATAGCCAAATTTGAAAATAGCACTCTTTTTTCTTGCTATAACTACTTTTGGTTGATATTGCGCTTTTTCTTCCATTTCTATCGCGTTGGATCTACAAAAAGTTATCAGATAGCAATCTCACAGAGTGAACCTTCAACAGAACATTTAAATGATCGGCACCTAGACCCCAAGAATTGAACGGTTTTGTCTATTATTGGCCGATGGGGAGTTAAAGGGTTGCATGTGGTCTACCGCTTTGGCCCACTTACGCCAATTTCCCATGCAAACCATCAAACAACACTTAAAGCCACTTTATCATAAACCGAGTGATAGGCAATTAGGCACACCGGCGACGGTATTGTTTTTGCTGCATTCTAAATGATTAATATAAATTATCTGCGCCGCTTTCGACGCTGCTACCTCTATGAATAAATAAATTCGTTTGTTTGTGCATCAATCCGACTTTTGTCCGAAATGTTGGTACTCTGTGTTTTGACATTGACTCTACAACGAAAATGGCCGAGTTCCCGGCCGAGTTCTTAACCTTAGAGGCAGACTTCGTAGACAGCAAGATGGCCATTAACAACAGTATCAATGATATTTTACATGGAGGAGGTGACTGACTGAGCTCGTCTCTCGTCACAGGATCTAGTTCACGCGGCGACGCTTTGCTAACGTTATGCAATCTTTACTGTCTTGTTGTCCTGAACAGCCAGTGCGGTATCCAACGCTTCGCAGATTGGCCGGGCCCAAGTAGTGGAGGCTCAACGTTGTGTAAGTGATTGCAACGTGTCGATTGGGGCAATAATTCTGTGATTGACGAGGTGGGATTCGATGATTTACAGATAAAGTTTATGACGGTGGAAGTTCGCAGCAGGCAGCCAAAGCTAAGGAAGGCCATGCAGGCGAAGGTATATTGTATATTGTAGCGCGCTGCAAGAGCTACATTCGACGCACTAGAGAATGATTATCACTGTAGGTCAACATGTATCGAGATGAGTTAGAAGGACTTGTTCGAGACTTGGAAAGGGCGCAGCTCATGGCACGAGAAAGCAACGCTGTGTCCAGCAACACTAGTCAAGTGCGTTTAACGTATGGACACGTCTAGAAGCTCTTACACTCGTGGTGCTGTAGAATTCACAGTACGAGCGGTTAATAAAGAACAACGATCGACTTGCCAAGTACGTTTTTACATTTAGTGCCTCGCTACTTGTATCTAAAGTCGACGTTAATGCTTGTTGTCCAGGTCGTCAAAACTGCTAAAAGACACTCATCGGATCGTGGCCGAGACGGAAGAGGTCGGGATTGCCGTGTTGGATACACTGGCTAGTCAGCGAGAAAGTCTTCTAGGAGCTCATGAAAAGGTGCATGGTTAAACTCTCCACTACGGGTCAATTTCTTGCATCTGCTTAACCCACTCTATGCTTAGGTACGCGAAACTGGTGCCATGACCACTGAAGTGCGACGGATTCTCCAGCGCATGACGCGCCGAATCCTCACCAATACGATTGTGCTCTACACGACCATATTCGTGCTTGTCGTTGCCATCTGTTACGTGCTCTACGCCGACTTTATTCGGGCCACTCGTATGTTTTAAACACTTAAATAGTATTTTATTCGAATTCTTTTGCTTCAATGATTGGTTTTTGTTCAATGAGCTAGCGCTTCAAGTGCCCCTCCACTTGTCTTGCCCATTTCATTGAAATGGCAAACGAGCACTATGCGCCTCGAATCGCGCAGTCTTCACCGCGTACAAGTATCTCGTCTCGTTCGTCAGTTGTCTATTCGGGGCATCAGGTGCCGTTATTAGACTTGGCCTTTCAAGGGGAAGATTTCAGTGACAAGTATTGCAATATGTCGTCCAAATCGTCTCGTTCTCGACACGAAGACGAATACGTGGCTTCAAGTACTACCCGAGTGCCACATGAAGACCATTTACAGACTTCCATGGCCCGTACTGCCGCTTCGTGGCACGCAGGTAACGGCAGTTTAGTACCTTACGAAGCATCTGATGAGTCGGCAATCATGGAGGCGTCAGATCCGGCATTGTTTCGAGCAGCAGTAGAGGAGCATGCTCGAAGGCTAGGGATTGATCCCGGCATTGACACTGACATGTTATGGATTGCAAGGCAGTCACTGATTGCTCCATTGCCTGACAATTGGTACCATGTTACAGCATCGGAATCTGGACAACCGTACTACTACAACGAAATGACAGGCGAGAGTCGATGGGATCATCCTTGTGATGATGAATATCGACAGCTTGTCATGGACATGAAGCAGAAGCAAGCGGTAAAGGCTCACGCGTTCCGTGGTGCGCACTCAGCAGGGTATTACAATGTAGAAGGATATCACAGTGGAATGGCGTGGCACGAGAGTGATGAGCACGCACAGCATACAATGCTGGGATGGAATCAACAGCATGTACAGGATCCTCAGTACGAAAGTGATAGAGGACTTCAACCTCGTGTAGGAGAAGAGAGATATCCGGTGGGCATATCAGCAGGACTTATGAAAAAGCTGGAGGAAATGGAGAGACAGAAAGTCATGGATAATGAAGCTATTACGAGTATGAAGACGGAAGTCGCGGACTTTACGCGACAACTTACAAGTCGCGACGAGGATTTGGAAGTGACAAGGAGTAAGCTTAAAACGATGACAGGATTGGTAAATGAGTTGAAGCAGCAGATTCAACAGAGCACAATGGAACACGAGGAAACAATTGCAACGAACAAGACGCTCACAAAAGAATTATCGTTGACACGATTGCGGATGCGAGGAAGTATCAAATCGCATGAAGAAGCAGTGAAAGCGCAGCAAACGCTCACAAAAGAGTTGGCGGTAGCTGAAGCAAAATTGAACGAGTTTCAAATAAAGCAGGCCGAAAAGGATAACAACTTTGTGAGTCTCAATGGTCACTTTGTGAGCGAGCAGAAGGCAAACTTTCAGTCTGAACAACAGCTACTACAAGCTACAGACCAACAGAAAGAAATGCTTGAAAAGCTGGAGGCAGCACAAGCTACTATTCGCTTATTGCAAGAGGATGCAAGAAAGCACGAGAGCAAAGAAGCTGGAGCTGTCGCCTCTGATGCTTTTGCAACGATCAAGGCCATGGAATTTCGACTCGCCGAGAAGGTAAAAGAGCTTGAAAGTGTACGAGCGCGAGCTGTCTCGTTGGAGCGTGAATTAACACAATTGAAAGCCACTCAATCATCAGCAAACGAAACACGAGAGCATGAATTACAAAACCAGCTCAGTGCATCAGTGTCCAAAGAAGCTGCACGACAGCAAGAAATTGAGTCGATAAAGAGCAGTTTGACGACTATTAAAGCCGAGAAAATTGCAGTAGAGAAGCAGCTAGAAGAATTCAAGATCACGTGCACCGCACAAATTAAAGACTTGGAAGACCACCGGCTCGCGTTGAAGCGTGAGTTTCGAGTCATGGAACGCGAGCTTAAGACGCAACAGGGCTATTCTAAGGAGCGTGATGACGAGCTTGCGAGCCTGAAACTTGCATTAAAGGATGCAGAGGCTCAGATTGCATCAGTGATGCAAACTGTTCAGAAAGAACGCATACAAGCATATGCCGAGGCTCAACAAGCCGTAAGTTGCAGCCATCATTTCGGTAAAGTAATGCCTACTAATTCTGTATTTTCCTGTCGCTACAGAGCGCTGAGATCATTCGCCAGGCAAATGAAGAAAAGTCACGTGCAATTGAGCTCTACACACAAGAAGTGATGGCTCGACGGAAACTGCACAATCGCCTCATGGAGTTACAAGGCAATATCCGCGTCTTTTGCCGCGTGCGTCCCATTCAACCGGTAGAACTTAAGAGTGAGCAGTCAACGTTGGCTGTTTGCTTTCGCGATAATGATCACGAAAGCCTCGATCTTTTCGTCGGCAGCGAGGCAGGAGACAAGGCCCACCAGATTGGTCAAAAACACGCGTTTGAGTTTGATCACGTGTTCCAGCCAGAAAGTAGTCAAGAACAAGTCTTTGAACAAACTCGTGCTTTGGTTGTAAGTGCACTCGATGGCTTTAATGTCTGCATTTTTGCATATGGACAAACTGGTTCGGGCAAGACGCACACTATGGAAGGGCCAGAGCATGACCGTGGTGTCAACTTTCGTGCACTACGCGAACTCTTCTCGCTCCGAGACGA
Organism: Plasmopara muralis; assembly: GCA_003676415.1. Taxonomy (NCBI): domain Eukaryota; phylum Oomycota; class Peronosporomycetes; order Peronosporales; family Peronosporaceae; genus Plasmopara; species Plasmopara muralis. Next base: position 15,390 of record RCHQ01000046.1, on the reverse strand, counting down.
CCGTGCGGCAGCGGAAAACTTTGAGTGTTCGATGAAGTTGAGTATATTGGAAGTGTACAATGAGGCTATTGTGGATCTACTAGAAGGAGATAGCCGTCCTTCAGGAGCTGCGTCGCCGAGCGCTATCAAAGGATTGGATGTGCGTGTTGGAAAAAATGGCGTTTACGTTGAGAACCTCATTGAAGTAGAGGTTAATGATGAAAGCGACGTGCTAAATCTCATGCGACTAGGTCACTCCCATCGTAGTGTGGGTTCGCACGACTTTAATGAGCACTCGAGTCGCTCGCATCTTGTGCTGTCGATTACCATTGAGACGGGCATCAAGTCCGAACTTCGTCGACGAATTTCCAAGATGCACCTCATAGACTTAGCCGGCTCTGAACGTGTCAGCAAGACGGCAGCAAGTGGCCAGCGGCTAAAGGAAGCGCAGAATATCAATCGATCCTTATCTGCACTTGGCGACGTGATTGCAGCACTGGGTGCAAACAGCAAACACGTGCCATACCGAAACTCAAAGCTCACGTTCTTGTTGCAAGACTCGTTGAGTGGCAACTCGAAGGTGCTCATGTTTGTCAACATAAGCCCAGTGCAATGGAATGCATGGGAGACGCTCTGCTCGCTCAATTTTGCATCGCGTTGCCGTAGTGTGGCGTTAGGTCAAGCTAAAACCTCGACAGCCACGAGTGGCGGGGGATCGAACGGAATGCAAGGTTCAACGAGTTCAAGCACTCTGATTCCAGGGCGATCAAGTTCAATTGGGACAAAACTTGTACAAATTCGATGACCCAATAAATGATTTAAATGAAAAAATAAACACAATAAAGTTGCTAACCTAGTAATTGAAAGACGCTTCCTTTTCTTACATGTTCATGAGCTCCACGAGAACCGCTTCGACGTCACCATCAAATTGGCTCAGCAGGTCGCAGCAAAGTTCTTCGTTCACGTGCCCAATAATTTCCCGAATTACATTAAGTTGATGACTCCAGTCTCCATCAGTTTTATCAACACTGTCCACACCAGAAGCAGTACCCAAAGTATTGACAACGTCCCAATCACGGTCATCGTCGTCGCACAAAGTGTCGGTATCCGACTCGTAGACTGTAGCCGACTCGAGCTCGTCGCCGAGATCTGTTGCCATCATAAGTGGAGGAGGCTCGTCATCGCTTTCTTCGGCTGTAGCTTCCGGTGGTGCTGATGTTCCAGAGACAGCCGATTGTCGCAAATCCACTGTCACTGCCATTTCCGTTGATGACGGTGTGCAAGGAATAGAAGACTTGGTGAATTCTGTTGGATCAAAGTCGCTTGCTGAACCGCTCGATGACCGTCGGCGTTCAATGCCAGCTGCAACGGCCGAGCTCGCTCGTCGCAATCGTGTGCTTACCTCACTTCGAGCAGACAGCAATAACGTTCGTGTGTGAGCGGCCGAGTTGCCCAATGACGCACGTCCGCGACCGAGCACTTCGCTGTTGCGAATCTGGCTGATGGTCTCACTGGCGTGAATTACGGCATTGTTGGCGAGCCGTACAAATGATTCGCGCCCCTTGCCAACGTGTTCGTTGTTGCGCACGTGGCTTGCGGCTTCGCGTGTCAGGCAGGCGAGCTCCATGATCTTTTGCATTACGGGTGCAACCAGTTTATCGTGAAATGTAACGCACTTGAGCACAGAAAAGTGCAGTGTGCGAAGCCCGTCGTTCTCCTGGGGGTGTATTGCAAGCTGCATTTGGCAGGCCTCGTCAAATTCGAGCATGTGCGAGACAGTGACGATATCACCCTCGTCGTCGCGGTAGACTAGTGTCCAGCGCTGGTTTAAGAGCTTCGGAAACGTCTCGTTTACCTTTGCTAGCACGAGCTCAAAGCTTAGGTCCTCCTTGGGGTTCGCAGAGCATAGCGGCACCGTCATATGATGCGACTGCCCTCCGTAGCTTAGCTTTAAGACGACGCTATCAGTCATTAGGTAAATGTGTGGAGTGGTAGTTGTGGCGGTGAGAAGAGTAATTCAAATGTGAGCGCCGCAATACCGGCAGCAGTGCTGTATGATGCACGGCTTCGAACGTTGGGTGGGACTGATGCCGTGCGAGAGCAGAAAATCCACATTAGTCAAGTAGATTTGACAGGGTAACGCAAAGAGACAGGTTAAGAATCAGCGCAGACGTATGGAAGATATGTTGTACATGGTATATATTGTGGCAGGCAGCAAAGGTGCCTTTTTTCTTCACCAGAATGGGATCTGGCTTGTGGTGGACTTTGCTTAAATAACCCTGAAAGGGTGGGAAATCCATTGGATACTCAAGTAAAATAGAAACGAGTTAGGTTGCTGTTTGAGGAGTAAAAAGTGGACCACAGCAGAATATCTTTGGGAGACGCAGCTGGCTTGCTGATTATTCGGATACTAGCGAAGATATGTACAGTGTCACAAGCCATCGAGTCCGGAGGCACTTCCTGTATCACCCAACATCTATTCGGGCAGCATATTATAATCTCATAGTCGCGATCACCGACGAGGTGCTTGAACTTAAGGTTTCATTAGGATTGAACTCTCCTCCAAAAACTGATACATAAGCGTGTTTAACTTAATCTGCCAGTCCTCGAAGCAGTGTAAGCGTTAAGGCAATGGACCAGAGTCGCTGTCTATTCCAACTAATGGACAGCTGACCCAGTGTGCGCTCCGACATGTTGCGGTGGAGATGCTCTTAAACCATTACAAGTATAGTAGCAGTATGCTAACTTCGCAAGCATTGCAGTTTGAGCGCTAAAGGTGCTGTGTGTAAATAGTGCAGAGACAAAATTTCCTTACTCCGATTTGGCAGACATAATAAATCATAAAGCACGTAGCTTGTATTATGGGCACGGACTGATAAAGGAACATCTGCAAAGGTAATCGTGGAAACCAAAGCTAGGGTCATTGTAATGTGAAATCGCAGGCAATAAAGTAAGCAGCGAATGATAAAATCAGAGCTTATAATTGCAAGTTGGGCATGTAGCCCAAGACGCTGGTGGACGTCGGGCAAACACCTTCGTAAGGACTGAGCGCGCGATTTGATTATAACTTGCTGTTCTTTTATGCTACTCCATACGAGCCATATGCACCACAAAATTGCGGCAGTGCAAAACTGTTCTGGTCAAGAGCAGCAACTTACGCCTCGCGCGTGTCCTATACATTAACAAAGCGAGTCTGCGCGTAGTACAACAAAAGCTTTATTTTTAAAGCATAGCTTAGACCGTAGGCCGTGCTAATACCGGTATTTTTGTTGTATAGGCTATATATATAATAATAGTTGATGCATGCTTCCGAAAGGTCACATAGAGATCAAAGCTACAGCATTTTTCGAGCAGCATCCAATGCGATAGTCGCGCAGCACGGTGTATACCCTTGACTAATAAACGACAGCTCACTCCGACAATATAATTTACCTGAACTCAGGCATTCCATCGACGTTGTGGGTGGCTGATAAGTCCAGCGAGGCAAAATCTCGTGCAAACTCGTCGCAACTGCAACTCTTAGTGGCGATCTGTTGACCTCGCTTACAGCGCCCTGCGACATCAACCTGCATACATTTACCTTTGCCTGCGACATCAAGTCGCAGTACTGTATCTGCTGCATATCTTAAACAATACACAACTATACTAGTCGAAGTCAACGTCTGTAATTGATGCCACGAAACTTGATACTAATGACATCATTATACAATATTAAGACTTATTTTAACGTGTATCTTCTCTGAATTGTGTTTTGTCGAGGCCCGTTGAACAGAGTCTTTCGATAGGTTTGGCATTACAAAGAGCAAATACTTGGTGTTGTGCTCGCTACCCAGTCAAATTAGTGTTAATTGACAAGCTTGTACTTACAAATATGGAATCCTAAAAAAGCTAGATGAATAATGATCACACATTGTGAGCCCACAAGGAATTCTATTTGGGGCTGTACGACAAGACAACGCGCGGCACCAACAGCTTTGAATTAAACTATGTAACTTAGTACACTAGCTCTATCCATGAATCCATTAAGCTTGGGACAAGGACAGTGCTACCACCTGTTTTCATGCTAGAAAAAGCTTTTAATCTATGGTCCCCCCAATATCTGCGTTGCGTTCAGAAGGCCACTGTACATTTGCTTAGCCTTGAAAACGCGTTCATCAATCGGACCAAATTTAATGTGGACCGTCTTTCAGTACATACAATGTACACTGAATTGCGTTGCCCGCGCGTTGACGAACCGCCCATCGACAATTTCGAAAATCATTTTCCTGGAAGCTCACAACGAGTTGAAATAGCTGCATCCAATTTATCGCGGTTTTTGTTCACTTGCAGCGCTTGAAATTCCGGATTCATACTGAACCCTGTGATGCTATATTGTACTTTCAGCATTCTTGTGGTGGCTACAACTGTCCGAAATGTCACTCTTCCTCCTGCACCATACTCTCTCATCCGAGTCATCTCCGCCAAAAGCGCAAGGCAGCTCATTATCGTTTTCCAGACATAAAACCAAATAGCAAACAAAAAAGCTTACTACTGCTACTACCGCCGACCAAGATACAAAGCATCAATGCAGCCCAACGGTACGCGCATTGCTCCAGTAATAAATTGTCGTTGATTTTGTTAAGTCTCGTGCTGTCTATAGGAATCGACTACAGTCATAATTTTGACGCAGAGTTGGCGTCCAAGATTAATACGTACTTGTCTGGCATCACCGTAACCGAACACAATCCGGCCATCCTATTTTGCTGGAACAACGAAGCACTGGAAGAATTCGTAGCCGCAGCCAACGCAGAATCTATTGATTACCCACAATGGTTTTCGCGACCTCGAGGCAGTGTGACGCCCATGTCTGTCATGAATGACGTCGTTAGCTACTTGGCGCAACTTAGCGGCGGACGATGTGACCACGTTCTCCTGGCGCCCAACTCTCTTATCCAGTACGGACACTTGCAAGAGCGGCTACAGTATATGCAGTACGACGAATTCATGCAAAAGTGTATGACAAACGTGGCACCAGGCAAAACACTTGCACGCATCTTTGCGCTAACAATGCCGTCCATCACGCGTGCTGTACCAACGCAATGCCTACCGCCACCGCCTCCGATCAGACAGATATTTGAGTAATTTTTAGTTCATTTATATAGAATTTTGACTTCCTTATGCTTATACAACTGCGATCCGCATAAGGTGGTAGAAAGCGTGCCAAGACAAAAGCTCTGTATATTCCCGGCAATGAGTGCTTTTACTAGTGAGAGCTCTTCGCCGCATGATCTTAACGCTATGACAGTCAGCTAATTGACTGACCCAATGTAGGAAAGCATTGAACTATAACATCATCCTGTTTTTGCCGAAGCCATTACTAAAGAAGTGATAGAATTCCAGCACTTGCTGAGTAATAAAACAACGGACGCGACTCATTTTACACTAGTACATGAAAGACAGGTGATGCGTGCACAGTTTGGACGAGATTTTCTGTTGTAGTACATGTGACTACGAGAGTGTTCGGCGCTCGAATCGCTGGCAAAACCTTTTTCATCGACCGCCTCACCAAGGCCATACTTGTGGGTGTAGGAAGAAATAATACCGTATACTATGTCGCACATAATATAGTATCGGATAGAACTAATTAATACCTTGGAGTAGTACTAGCACTCTAGTAGCATCAAATCTATATATGCTGAATGCTAGTTCTTCGTGTGCGTTGCGTGGATGACGGCCGCGAGCTACTTTTGGAGTGCCGTGGCGCCGACGAACACAGTATTCGAGTTGTAGAACTCAAAGAGCTGATTCTTCAGCAACGACATCATCTCAATCACAACGTGAATATTACTGCGTCATCCGATCTGGATCTCGAAGGCTGTTTCGTGCTGCTTCGAGGCCAAATTTTAGCCGATCCAGATGTTGTGGATCTGGACGCTTTGAGGCCGTCAGAATTCTTTGTGTTTGTAGCAGATATAATGCAATCCCGATATCATTCGAGATCAAGCTGTAAAGTGCATACTGGTCGAGTAGACTCCGCGACTTCTGAGTTGCTGCGCTCCCAGTTGGTGGAAATGGGCTTTTCGAAAGAGTTGGCGGCTCAGGCATTGGAACAAAGTGATAACAATCTTTCGGATGCTGCTGCTTTGTTGGCAGAAGGAAAATTGAGCAAGAAATTCAGTAGAAGGGATTCGAAAGAGACTACCAACTTAAGGACCGAACATCCGTCAATTTCCTCGCTCAGTAATTTGGTGAATGCTGACGATTTGGTGGTGCTACGGAAGGCGGCAGCTACTGATTCGTTTCGCGCATTATTGTTGCTAAAGGAGCATTTCCCATTGCACTTCCTTAATCAGCTAAACGAGAACCCGGTAGCGTTGCTGAAGCTACTTACGCTACCTGCCTCGGGACCATGTTCAAGTACAGCCGAGTCAGAGCCGATTAGCGAAGATGCAATTGATGTTGATATACCAAGCAACGTGGATGGAAAGAGCCATGCCACAAATGACGCTGTTGAAAGGGTGCGGGAAAGTTTTGCCTAATTGGTATTGCATGCTGCTAACGTATTCTTCGTGTACTGTTTGTTAGCTAGTTGCGATGGGCTTCGCTCGCGATCTCGTAGAGGTTATGTATGAATCTTGCGGCGGGGATGAAATGCTTACGGCAAACGCATTGCTGCAGACGTTAGAGTCGTAGGCATAATTAGTTTATCATTGACAAGGTTGGTACAAGCTGTCGCTTTTACAGCTGCAATGTACAGCAGAAAAAAAGCCTAAATGACATGATAGTACCAAAATTAAGTCGATTCGAGGAATCACACAATTCCAATGCTACTGTGCGACCTCTTCTTGTTTCCGTTCGCGTGAATTTGTGCATCAAGTTGATAAAACTGGCGATTCATCGCCAGCACTGCAGCCTTCCTCACCATTCGAAGCTCTCCAGTGAGTCGCCCTTTTTCCAATTTGCTTGATGCCAACTTTGATTGAGCTTCATGGTTCTGGGACCTGTAATTTAATAGCGTAGCATTCGCTTCATGCAGACGCTCTTTGTACGCCTGACATTGAGCATTTAAGACTTCAAATTCGAGTGCGAGGTCTTCACGCATCACTGATCCATTTACTTGAACTCTTGTCTTCTCCTTCAATATCATCACAGCAGCCTCTAGATCTTCCAGTCTCATTGACGTCTGCTCAACACTTTCCACACTTCCGCCCATACGCGCTAGTAGCTTCAGCAACTCAGCCTCGCGCTTAAAAGTTGCCACCAATCTGCTCCTAGTGTAGTCGTGTGCACGCTTTTCTCGATGATACACACGCCACGCTCGATACGACGCACCAAGAGAAGTGAGAACGTCTTCATCACCACTTTCCAGCTCACCATCGCCATCTTCTTCCACCACTTCACGAAAGTTCGTTGCACTATCTCGAGCCGATCTTGCTCCTCTGTTGGTTTTTAGCTCATCGCGTTCGCTTAATTTTCTTGAAGCGAAGCAGCATATATATGAAAACACTTGCTGAGCTGCTGAAACCGAGCGAGAGCAAATGTGCACTCGCATTACGCTAAAGTTGGGGAGTGGCTTTCGCTGAGAACTTCCTAGTTTGATGTAATTTTACTGGAAAGTGCGCAGTAATCTTCGTCTTGGATATAAACCATAAAAGCAAAGCTTTAGCGCTACAGCAACAAACAATCATTTTCGATTTTTTAAATGCTGGAATGGTACATTGCGCAGTGTACTACACCAGCGAATATGGAAGACTGTAAGAATCTATATTTGCAGGTTTCAAGCTCGGGGGGTAGGGCACCAAAACGGTGGTGTAAATAAGAAGTATTACTCTCGCTTAGAGAATTGTTTCATTGCTACACATCGGTTGCAATCGACTAGAAGATACATAAAGCTTAGAATCGGCAAGTGTTATGTGACAATGCTTGTTGTGTACAAAGCGACTTATGTCGCAAGTGTTTTTGTAATATTATAAGATACACACCAGTATTATGAAGCGGCAAAAAATTGGCGCCCTTGTACGAATTTGATTTAGCACAAGCACAATCGCAATACGTCTCCCCTACGAATTAGTCTTACCTACCCCGACCAAAAATAGGATACCAAAGTGGGCAAATGGACTGCCCTATCCATACAAAAGTGTTGAAGTTGGGTCCTCATTGACCAGAAAAGCCTCACAGTGTAATGAGGGGAAACCCGATATGAATGGCTACCAGCATTCCGCGCTAGAGACAGCTTAAGCCTGACGTATGGATTTGGGTACCTTAACTTTGTCGTACTGACCCTGTGGCTCAAGTGTTTAGTCTTCGACCTAATCACACTTATGAAATCTGACTGCCACCAATCCGAAATCAAATGGGTGTTTAGCTCTTGGGTGAGCTGGACGCGCTAAAGACAGCTTAGTGCTCGTTTGTGAATACAGACAGCTTCAATCTCTTAAGAGCTCAGTTAACTCAGTTCTATAATCAGGCATAGTTTATCAATGTTATTTAGCTTTTATGTTGGCTACAGCTAAAAATGTCGTATAGGGAAACACAGAAGAATGTTTTTAACGTTTTATACCTAATCTTGCATGTGTGACGAGTAGTAATTAGGCCCTTGGTCCAGTTGGTACGATTGAATCGCATTCCTTTTAGAGTTGAGCGGCAATATTGATGCGAAAAGCAGATAGCCTATCTCCGGGCTGATTCGGACTATCAAGAGACATGCTTTTGTGCACAGAAAAATCAAGTTCCAAGTGCTTTACAGAAGATGAGTTAGTTGCGCTATACATTACATTGAGCGCTTGTGTGCTTTTAAACAGCCAATATGGAGCAAGGATACCATCAGGGTAGTATGTGCGTAAGCGTTATGACTGCTACATATACGTTTTTCAATCATCAAGACGGCCTCTTGTGGCACTTTCACATCACCCTGACTTTAATACCTCCCAATTCCGGTAATAGATGAACTGATTATATATATTGCATGACGCGTGCAGAAAAATAGTAAGAGCGACACACATAAAAAATGTCGACTTGGAGGGACCGATCACGCTTCTCGACCGAAACAAATGTCGGTGTCTCATCTCCTAAAAAAATTGCTATTATGGAATTACTGCCGGACCAAGGGTCTAGCGGCGAGAAGTTCAAGCAACTCTTGACGTTTTTTAAATGTTTTCAACTGTCAAGTTTATCCACGATGAGGAGAAAATAAAGAAGCAGTTCCATAAGGTGCCGATACAACACCAGATTGTGATGCATAGTACACACTAATTACTTTGGTTCGAACTCCGCTTTATTGGCAATTGCCACTTTTTCTTTTTCATAATTGTAAGTCAGGTATCATGTTTTGTTTCCCAATGTTGCGCTATTATACGCTACGCAAAATCGATATGTGCTTAACAACGTTTCAGCCGTCCTTGGCAAAATCATGGCAGAGATTTTCACAAGCATGCACTTAGTGTTTCTCCCACTAATCCTGGGCTTCTTACAATCGTATGATAGATGCCCAACCTATTAAACTATGGCAAGGGTGAGTCACTGCAAGAGCGTTTGCCACGATTATCTCATGTCTTAATGTGGTTGCGCAAACGTCACAAGTATATTATTTCGGCGCAAAACATATTGATAAATATTTTCCTGCAAGAAAGACAATTTTTGAGTACGACGACGTGAATATATTTAACCAGTTCTGGACAAATCATAGCAACACCTCAAGGTTATCAGTAAACGACAATAGGGCTCGGCTTGATACCCTTATAAAGGGATTTAATAGTACGGTCGAAGGCAAGATCGACCAGGACGCCGTAAATACTCTGCTTGGGCTGAGCGAGACTACCTAGCAGAGTTTGTAAAACCAACATCACTGCCGAGGTCGTGACCGTTCAACCTAAAGAAGAGATCAGCTTCTCGTCACTATTGGTCGATGCGGTTTTTAAAAAACAGAAAATGCACGAATTGCATGCTAAATATACTAGTGCAACGCCTCACATCAAAGGAACTCGCTGTACTATACCTATCCGTCTACTTAGAGCTTCAAGCTTAGCTATATCACCTCGCACTAAGAATTGCCACTTCTGGACCGCGATAGACCTAGTCCCATCGATTGATCACACGTAAAGCTTATTATCGTTTGAGTGCTAACCTCTTAGATCATTATTGATAGATTTTGGGATATTTGAGCTAGTTCGTAATCTTGTGATTGTGGGTGTGCTGGCGATACACTTCGGTAAAGCTTGATGCCATAGTTAAGCTGCTCGACGTTTTGTCTCACTTCGTGGCAGGCTAGAACAACGAATGCTTCGACCATAATTAAAGATACAGACGAAACCCTTCACAGCGCTATAATGAGTAAAATGATCAGCTCAAAGCTTATGCTTTCACCAGTGTCAGTCATAACGACTGGTGTACCTCGCTTACCCTACGCTAGCGGTGTCACCACCGCTAGTAGCCTCCGAACAGCCTGTGCTGTTGATTCCGAGCGGCGGTGACGGATTTCAATACATTCCAAGCTGTAAACAGAGACGGTGTAGCTTACATAATACGTTTCAGCAATGTTCAGATATTGCTTATCGATCAAATTGATCCCGCTGTTGCTATTAGCCTCGCTGATGTCATAAGGCGCGACCCGTTAGCTTGCTTGGCTTATTACCAGCCTGCACGTACTCGCGCAGTAGATTTTGAGCAAATCAAGTTGTATTCGTCGCCACCCTGCACCCAAATGCACCTTTGTTAATCTTCAAAAACGGATACTTGGGTATCTAAGAGCTGCGATTACTGCGTAGCCCACAAAGATAGAAGCAATAAATGCGACGCTTGTCAACAATATTTACGGCGCAGTCAAAAAGAATTCCGTAAATCAGAAGCATTTGCAAGCGAAAATGTGATTATTGCTTTGAGCAAAATTTAAGCGGATAAGTCGACAAAATGAAGAACCTTTTTTGTTACGATGCAACTTTATTCTAAATACACCTTGCTGTATCAGAGGTTATTCTTACACCAGTCGTGTAACTGCGCTTTATTACCTAGATTTGAAATCTTCGAAAATTTTGACGCTCTTGACAGTCAAAAGACAGAAAGATCTGAAGCTTTTTGAGCGAGAAGCAAGCGCTTGATTGACTGCATTGTACCTTTATTTTCTAGCTTAATGGCCCGCGATTAAGCTTGTTCTTTGTACTCGGACGCATATATGACTTGGCACGGAGTTTACGGACAATCCTTGGTGGTTGAAAACGGTTTTTGATGTAGATGGCTGTCAGCACCGCTATACCCCGAATGTTTGGCGCGGCATAACAAATTGCGACCGATCTTGACAACAGTGCTCTGCTATTTTTATTAATCTGATGAGCGTATAGCAGCTTTGTTTGTTGGCCAATGCCGCGATTCTCGTAGAAGCTCCGAAAAGGTCTTGCCGCAAACTCACGTGCTTCGTCGTGTCGCACGAACTCGACTCGCTTATCAAACCGCATTTGAACCTTAGAAGCGTGATTTCTGTTGTATTCTTGATCAATATTAAAAAAAATGAGACCATTAGCTGTAATTATAATGAGCAACAAGTATTGTTCATTGGGTTTGCAAATGTCAATGTGTAGAAGCTCAAGCGTGTCAATACAACACTTGTCATGGCTACTACGAAGCAATTTTTGGTCGACATTTTCTGGCTAGTAACAAGGCAGTATTGTACGAGAATTGATTGGTATGCTATTTGCATAGGATTAATCCTGATTTATAATTTCTTAAGCACCGACTATCTTGCATAGCACACCCATCGCAGCAGGTCAATCGCGTGCAATTTTTTCACCTAATGTAGTGTTTGCGAGCGATTAAAAAGGCTTCGTTTTTTAGGCTTTGCACGCAATATACATGTGCGCACCGTCGACCATCAATAAACAAATGCCACTGCTGTTAAATTGCGGCCCTGGTAGCAGATTTCTTATTTTCGGCACAATAGTGCACTCTACACTCCACGTGCTAAAGTGTGGCTCCCACATCCTTAAATTCAGCTGTGTTGACTTCGACCGAAGAAAACCTACTCTTCCCAGCTACATAGCAAAATTAACCTTGTCGCTGCAGAAGCGATACGCAGCATCGCTGTCGGTCATCGGATTATCAGGCATCTATTTTCCCATTGAAAAGTTTACATATAAGTAATATCGCTAACAAGCTACGGTTGCAGACGAAGTCGCTGCTAGATAGTGAGTACTGTTTGCTCCGCGTCTATAAGCTTGGTCGCCGAACAAAGCACCTCCTTCTGATTAGTCCAACAGGCCTTCATTTTTTACTTTTCGAGCATTAGCGAGTTCTTCGCTTATCAATATGCGTTTTTCAGTATCGGCTTTGCGTTTTGTTGCTCGATGTACTGGCTCGTTAGCAATTTTGAGACGCTTTGGGTGCTTGAAGCTTTGCAATGCTGAGCTAAAACTATACTCGACAGTCTCAAAGCATTTTGGAAGACTACACCGCAAGTAGGCCGACAAATCTTTGTCATCGCTTTTTATCTTGGCAGCGATGCTGCTAAAGTTGCACTGATGCTGGCAATTTAGACAGCGTAAGCTGTTGCCTTTTACCATCTTTATGCTACAAGGCTGAAACTCTTCTTCAAGGCGCGAGATTCGGCGAATGTTTAAGTCATCTCACATCTCACGACATTCAATGACGCCTTCGTTGGGAACTCCTCACACACATAGCAGCTTCATGTGGCATAGCTGTCACTATTTAAGTTGTCGCTGGGAATTTTGGTTGAGGCGTCGTGCGTAGATGTGTGATTGCTTAACCCATGTTCTGTCGTAGACGGGGGCAAAGAAGAGGAGTAAGTAAAGCAAAGTAGCAATAGAAGGAGGAAGATAGAGCCAAAGCGAAGGCTCGTGTACAAATAAGAACTTAACCGGATCTGCTTGTGTCATACTCCAGGCTTGATTCTGGCACCGATAAAGACAGTAATTGCAAAAGCACCACTATAAGTAAGCGAACGGTCCGGTCAAATATAAGGCGCATCCAGTAGAGTGAGCCAGAAGTATTGATTTAAACGACAAATAACTGATGTACGGTGTAGTAAAGACGTACGTGTTACTCCAATCAATATGAATTTGATCACCCCAAAAATTAATCGGTCTTTACAACATGTTAGTGTCTTCACATTTAAACATGAGTCTATCCTTGTTTTGCTATTATATTAGTCAGCTTTTTGCAAAACCTGATAAATATGTTGCAAGGAGACGGATCATTCATTCGAGACAACGTTATTTTCTTAGCTTATTCCAGAAAGAATTGTGCTTCGAAGAGTTAGCGCAACTCTAAAGCGTCTTAGCCCATTTTCATAGAAGAGTGTAAGGCGCGTAGATACTAATTAGCGTTGGAGTTTACGAAGTAAGCCTTAGAAAGCTTCCCGATCAGCAGTTGTAGCGGTTCATTGCGCATAATGCCTTATGTACACGGATGACTCTATATCAGCAATCGATTTTGCAAAAGCCTGATCAGCGTTTGTTAAATATAGCGGGTGCTTATCTGGTCATGTATGTACAAATTTTCAGAGCCAGAATCAGCAAAATTTGAAAAATCCACACTCCTTGATTTTGCGTATGCCTTGCCGGAGCATAACCGTAATACGAGCGTAGTGATGTTCGTGTAACACCTTAGGCATCTGACACATTTTCCGGCCGCTATGCCTGGAAAAAATGCAAGGCTGTTTATGGATACGGTATTCAAATACGAACACAAATGACTACGCATCCGCACAAGAGACAAGTGAGACTTGTACACGGGAGAGAAAATTTAATAATACGAAGCAAAAGAGCTGATTTCGAATTGAGAAATCTACCGAAAGAAAGAATAAGCTCTGTTTTTTGCGTATAATAAAGTGTCCTTTCATTGAATTCTTCAAAGGCACGGGTTGGCGTAAGCCATTGCCCTCTACGACAATGAAGACGCTTTCAAAAGAACGATTCGCAGCCTAAAAGGTATTCTGACCTTCGGGACCCTGAGCTTCATTGAAGTTTTGAGTCCCCCAGCAACTCTTTAAGACATTGTTTCCGCGCTCGACCTTTGTAGCAAGGCAAATACGAGTGACCATACGGCAGGTGATCATGCCCAAAGTCCTAAGCGTATAGATCATAAGGGCTATCGACCACATACAAATGAAGCTCCGAAAAAGTCGCAGCCTGACCATCATTTCCGACCCTTCAAGCACTAGCTCAAAGCATAAGTATTTTCAAGTACAGTGCAAGAGGCATTTATATTGGCCCAAGCAGCTACTTGTGAAGTGGCTCGGGCATTTTGCTCTACGAAGCTCATAAGAGCTTGGAACAACTCCTTAACTGCTACCCGGAGGCCGTTGTGATCTGATACAGACAATTTGTATGTAAGTTGTGGTCATTTAACAGCACATTGGAATACAAAAAAACACTTCTAATATTCGCTCAAAAACTCACGCTTCCAGCGCCTGGCGTGGCCTTAAGACAAAGCCGAGGCATCTTGAAATATACTGTCTCTGATCCACCATATGAGCAAGCTACACATTAACTTTTAAGCCTAGGTTGCTAAGTCCAAGATGGTTGGTTTTCAGATCTTGATGCTCTAAAAGTTTGTTTGATCCCAAAAAAGGTTCTATTTGTTGGGATATTTCGAGTCCGAGTTTTAGGCCACTTTACCTTCAGTCTTCTATCGACGTTAGGTAAAAACCGTAAAGTCATTATGTATTAATGATACCACTAAAACCAAATACCTGGAAATGTCACGCGAAAAGTGGCTTCTAGATTGCCCTCTCGCACTCGCAAAGGAGGGAAGCTTACCGCTCGTCATCACGGTGTACTAAAAGGTCTTTTTTGCTTCTGTCGAATCTGTATCTAGGATAAAAGAAGACCTGTAGTACCCAGCTTGCGACGAGGAGCTAGCAATACATGCGGGTATGTCGAAATGATTACACGTTGACACATTGTGACTCATCCACTACGTTGGTGACTTAGAGCCACCCGGAGAATAAATCAAAAACAATTGAATTTCAATTTTAAGGATGCAACGTATGTGCTTCAAGACGAATCTTTATGCTAAAAAAATTGACTTAGATGTTCTTTTAGCGAGGGATTTCGCATGGCAATGACTGTAAAGCTAAAATTTACACCTTTAGAACAACGTTTTTATTAAATTGAAACGACTCCGAGATGTCTGCAAGTGACAAAGCGTATCCTCGGCCGCGAGACTCTCTCAGAGCCCTTTTTGCCTTAAACCTTTTTTGCAGGCATGATCTTTTGAGATTACCATCTCACGGCTTGCGCGCAGTTTTGAGGCAAGCGCGGTGCATACGTCCAGCGGGGCCTGCACATTTGCATCATCAGATGGTAGACGCTGCAGGCAAGCTCGAAAATCTCTAAACTACGATTGATCTCTCAAAGCATATCGCTTGAAGTGCTGGCCGCATTTAAGACTGTTTATTCCTCGTATTGGTAATTAATGACACTT